>MUZC01000303.1:367632-381742 GCA_002072015.1 Radix auricularia | reverse complement strand
ATTAGCACACTTTCTGTCTGAATATGGCACAAATTAGCACACTTTCTGTCTGAATATGGCAAAAATTAGCACACTTTCTGTCTGAATTCTAATCGATCAAATTAATTGTAATAGATTTACATTTTTAAAGATTAATCGTATAATTAATCGTTAGTTTCCGCAGCCCTAAGAAAGAGCTAAGTCTTTTGTTTAGCGATTGAAAAAAAAAAAAGAAAGAAAGAAAGTCTAACGGCTGAGATAAATAAATTGCAGGGGTTGTCATTTCTAAGACCGGAAAACGTCATAACTCATTCGGTCATGGGGCTATTTTTAGATTGAGGTCAAACACGTGTGAGGCCTCCATCACAACAGTGTATTTTGATACATTGATAACACAAAAATGATCTAAAGGTTTCACATATCCGGAGATGTGACATCATAGTATCTAGATGTGAGGCAATGAGAATATAACGATATGGATATTATAAAAACCGAGAATTATAAATATCGCATTAGACAAAATGGAGAAGTACACCACAGATTACAAGAGAAAAGAAATAAGGCTAAATGATTTGGTGACTCGAAAAAAAACCAAAAAAAAACCAATATCCAGTAATATGTCATAATTTGACCAGCAAGGCCCAGTATAAATGAGACGGAATGTGTCACATAGACTCGCTCCCTCCTAGCGACGCCCCTGATGCACATATATTATAAGTTGACAGAGGCTGTAGGCAGCAAGTTATACAAATGTCCATGTATGCGATATTGCCACGTTCAAAAGAACGCTGCTACAAGATGGCAATGAATGAAATAATTTCAAATGTTTTAATTATACTCTAACATACGAGGTTGTTTAATCTTATAGACTTTAAAATTCAAGTAAGTAGCAAGAAAAGCCGAGATATTAAAGTAATGTTTTCCTATTCAAAATATTTTTTTGAAAATTCAATTTTTTAACGCCGTTAGATATTGAAAGTTGAAGCCATGCAATTGTTTTGTAAAAAAGAGTTTCGTAGAACTCTGGCAAATGTGAAGAAAGACGAAGTGGTGATGAACCCTGCACACCAACTCTGCCCAGGACACGTGAACCCTGCACACCAACTCTGCCCAGGACACGTGAACCCTGCACACCAACTCTGCCCAGGACACGTGAGCCCTGCACACCAACTCTGCCCAGGACACGTGAACCCTGCACACCAACTCTACCCAGGACACGTGAACCCTGCACACCATCTCTACCCAGGACACGTGAACCCTGCACACCAAATCTACCCAGGACACGTGAACCCTGCACACCAACTCTACCTAGGACACGATCCAAAATGACAAACCATCTTTGTGGTTGAAAGCCAATGTTGGCGTGACTCGGGTCGCCCCCCCCCCATGTCCCAGCCACCCACAAGGGGTAGTAATTAGCACCGGTATGACAATCTCAGTAACAAAAGCATGGAGTTTTAATGTCTTCCTCAAGGGCACGGTCCACGAGACGACGTTTGGCCACCGGTGGACCACGGCGCTGGGTTTATGGCAAACGTCAAGTATATCACAGTCTTGAAGGTGGGCCAAAGGGATAGAGACTCGCTGATACCTGTAGAGCTGGCTACTTTATATGGTATACAATGTGAAACATAGGTCGTTGATAATTTCTACATGCAAGACTAAATTTATATTAAATCATTATTTTCAGATGTATGAAAAAATGCATCTTCATTGTTTACAATTAATATGTTGAGTCTTGATGTTGCAATTTGAATGATGAGTTGGGCCGGTAGTTTTTTGGTGGGAGTGAAATGTCTTCATAGGTGGAGATAAGTGCCAGACTCTAGGGCAGACTTTGTCAAATGAGGTTTATAAATTACTCGCAAGTTTCCCATGACAACAGCTATAAATTCATGTTTAAGGCGCGCATAGCTGTTGGATATCTCCCATACTGACGATATTTTTTTATAGCAAGGCTCGTACCACAGATTCATATCATTACATGGCAACATTCCATTCTCTTATAAACGCCCAGCCTCTACCAGCCTTGTGCAGAGTTGGCAAACTTGAAGGCGTCAAATATTTACTGGTTCACATCTTGATAAATGAAGGTCTGGCCCTAAACTTAAGCTGCTGATTTAAATTTGGGTTGAACGTCGACCATGGTGCAGGATGGCTCGGAGAATGACGGCTATTAGCTGATTTTTTAAAAAAAATATATGCAGTGGCGTAGCTAGGGGTTTTAGGACCGGGGGCTTGGCCTCTTTTTGGGGCCCTGCATACATAGCGGTGACATAATATTTAATGATAGATAATTTCGGACACGCCTTTGGGGGCCCCCCTTCATTGGAGGCATGGGGGACTTTCAAATTTGTAGCCCCTGAATAAATGGTGGATATAATAAACCACAAGATTTAAATTAGGAACGCACAATAAGATCTATGAAACCAAGTATTTCTAACATCCAACCTTTAGCATCCCAAGAAGTTACATCATTAAACCACTTAGTAACATATATAGCGTCTTAATGCAACCCACAACAAACACAAAGGTCGAAATCTGTTGTTGTTTTTTAATGGGTTGGTGTAAGGACTTTTTTCTCTCCCTGGTTATTTGGCCCAAGATTAGGACTTGCGATGGCCAAGAATTACGACTGGCAATGGCCCATTACTACGACTGGCGATGGCCCAAGATTAGGACTGGCGAATGCCCAAGATTACGACTCGCGATGGCCAAAGATTATGACTGGCGATGGTACAAGATTAGGACTGGCGATGGCCCCAAAATTACGACTCGCGATGGCCCAAGATTAGGACTGGCGATGGCCCAAGGTTACGACTGGCGATGGCCCAAAATTAGGACCGGCGATTGCCCAGAATTAAAACCCATTTAGGGCAAGCCTTGCGCTTTGCTTAGAGGCACATATCTCTGTGTGTGTCCACAAACCCCATTCTGTATTTTGAAAAATTTAAAATCCTTCCAAGTTCAACAAATCTTTAAAACAAAAAATTAATCTGCTTTTAAACATTGGAATCTACTGATTCACATAATTTATTGATCACGTTTAGAAGATCTCTTCTCAATATTTTAGGAGTCCACAAGCTAAACCTACTTAGTCAATTTTTTAAAAGAAAATTTTAAAACCCTTACATCAACTTCACGGTCTTCTCTGTCGAGGTCTTTGTCTGTTTCTCTGTCTGTCATGGTTCCGTGAAAAAAAATAGTTAAAAGTTACCCACTTCCCGTGATGCCGTTGAGCTGCAATTTTGCACATAGACTTTTGTCACTTGACAATGTATTGTATCAAAATTTCAGACCGTGTTATATTGATTATACTTTTATAATATTTTCCCGATCTGTAAATGTTTATGCCAGGCTGTCGCGCGGTGCGCATTATATTAAACATAATCAATACTTTTAGTTATGTCTCAAATATAAAGGATTTATAATAAAAAAATTAGTTCTTACTGATTATTTAATTTTGAGTGACTTATCAGATTTTGAAAGTGTTTCATATTTTTAATTTTAGATAACAGCGTATTTAATTGACAAAACCAAATGAAAATTGTAGTAATAGCACCATTTAAACCAGAAAGGGCAGTGACTCATTTTCCGCACAAATTGACTTAGTACTCTTTGCAAATGGACTCCTCATATGAATAATAAAATAGACTTAGTACTCTTTGCAAATGGACTCCTCGTATAAATAATAAAATAGACTTAGTACTCTTTGCAAATGGACTCCTCATATGAATAATAATTTTAAAATGAATTGAATATTCAATTATCCAAATTTACTTTACAAAACTCTGCTTTTAACAAACAATCTTAATAGCTGATTGGGACTTGTCTTTTAATTTTATTTGATGGATTTTGTCTGTCAAAATAAGTTTTGTTTAATGCGTATAACAATTAATTTTAAGGCGTTAGAGATTATTTTACATAATCAAAGATTATTTGGCGCCATAAAAAAAAATATTGGATGACGCAAATTCTCCCAAGTGATTTATTTTCCCGAAGCCAAAAATAGAATTTCCAAGCGTTTCACGAGCATTATCATGGCACTACCAGTGCGCATGTCACGGACAGTGACACGTGTTGTGACAACTTGCTTGGGTTGGCAGCAGATAGCAAGGCTAGAGGTAATTAGGGCGTGATCTTCTGTTATAAAAGATGTAGTCTGGTGGGGGCAGGGGATGTGTCCAAGGCTGAGAAAGAGTATTTCGGAGAGAAAGGAAGAGAGTAAAGAACCAAGAGGTCATGTTGGGAGTGTTGGTCAATCTTCTAATAACATTTCTCGCAGACAGCACGTTTGATATCACAGGGTCAAGGACAGCATGTTTGATATCACAGGGTCAAGGACGGCACGTTTGATATCACAGGGTCAAGGACAGCATGTTTGATATCACATGGTCAAGGACGGCACGTTTGATAACACAGGGTCAAGGACGGCACGTTTGAAATCACAAGGTCAAGGACGGCACGTTTGATATCATAGGGTCAAGGACGGCACGTTTAATATCACAGGGTCAAGGACGGCAGGTTTAATATCACAGGGTCAAGGACGGCACGTTAGATTTTATGACATCAAGGAAAAAACACGTTTTTTAATTCGATATCCACTCAGTTATGGGATGCTTAAAATCAAAAAGTGAAGGAAAGTTGTATAAGTTCAGTTTTGTATTTTGCTATTTGAATGTAAGTGGACTAGAGAAAAATCGAGAGCAAGGCAAGAACAAAAAATTGATTGAAAGATAATGTCCAAGACGTAAAGACAGTGTTACATTGACGACATGTATCAATAATTAAATAGCGTGGTAGGTCCTATTGCTAGGGCATGTGAGCACAACTATGTCATGGTAGGGCAAAAGCCTATAAGTCACGTGGGCACCACCGTGGCTTTGTAGGTCATGAGCCTAGGCTTGTTAAGTACGACAATGGTATGGTAGGTCCCAAGCCTAAGTCATTTGAGTACTTCAAGGAAATTAAAGGTCCTAATCCTTCGTCATGTGAGTACGACAATGGCATGATAGGTCCCAAGCCGTAGTCATTTGAGTACTTCAAGGAAATTAAAGGTCCTAATTCTACGTCATGTGAGTATGACAAGCCTGGGCCATGTGAGTACAGCAATGTGCATGATAGGTCCAAAGCTTTAGTCATGTGAGTACGACATTGAAATGAAAGGTCCTCATTCTACGTCATGTGAGTATGATAATGGCATGGTAGGTCCTTAGCCTAGGTCATGTGAGTACGACAATGTGCATGATAGGTCCTAATCTTAGGTCATGTGTGTACGACAATGAGATGGTAGGTCCTAAAGATGGGTCACGTGAGTACGACTGGAGTGATGAGAGGTTTCCAGGCCAACAATCAGGAGCAGATGTGACCTCAGCCTTAGGAAATGTGAGTTTAGGTGAAGGTGGCGGGCAGCGCACGGAGCATCTCAGGCACTTCCCGAGGAGGGCACATCTGTAGCTTCTTGTCCCGCGTGGGGCCGGCCATATCACGTCTGCGCCCTCTTCTTAATTCCATTTCGACCAATCTTTTATGGCTTCCCGGCAGTGCGCGCTATCTTTGATGTTCCGCCAATCACATGGGCTGACACAATTAAAGTTTTATAGCTTTGGACGTGTTGGCCCTGCCATCCAGCACAGGGAAAAGCGGTGAGGGGTGGGGAAGCGAACGGGACAGACCAAAAAACACTAAGAAAGAAAGAGAGAAAGGACGAAGGCGAGAGGAAAAGAGGAAAAGGGTCGCGGCACACGGAGGAGAATGATATTATTTGTGTAGCTTTTCTGAAAGACTTGTTTGTGCTTTGGGGGAAAAAAAGATGAATTCAGACTTCCAAAGATGATTTTATATGTTTATGATGAAATTTTTCTTGAATCTCATATGCTCATGTTTGAGACTTGAATACCTCATGAATCGGGAATTTCCGTCTGAAAATAACATGCCTTAAAATTTCGTGTATAGTTTCAGAGTCTCCTGTCATATCACAAGATTTCAAGATCTGATTCTTTCCCCGTTTGTTATGGGTAACTAATTAAAAAAGTTTGATATTCAGTCATGCATTTATTAGGGCTGGTAAAATGTGTTCGATTAATCGGTTATATGATTAATTTCGATTAATTATAATTTGAATAACGCATACAAAGATCCCGTTAAAAGTTGCGATTCATTATTTCGCGAAATCGGTTAAGTCGAGATAATATAATTCCATGGCTCCTATATTGTGTGAAGTAACACAGGAAATTCTTTCTGCTATGCAAGAAATAAGGAACAAAAACCTATTTGTTTACGTATGCATGTCTAAATAATTAATAATAATACGAGTTAAAAGTATGTAATTAATTTTGATTGATTTTAAATAACGATTAATCGACTAATAATTCGTTAATTCTCGCAGCCCTGGTATTTATATGACATGCAATCCTGGTACTGACGTAAAAAAAAGGATTAGATGACATGAAAGAAACATCTTGCAGATTAGAAAGGCCTAACGGAATTATTTGATCAATGACGAAACAAAATATTTTCATTGATTGATTTTTAAAAAAAATAAAACATACAAAATACTTAACATTAATATTAAAATGATCTCGGACTCATGTCTACCTATAGACTATAGACGTGGACAAAAACGTAGACAAAGACATTTACTGCAGAGATTGACTTTGAGAAAAGTATATGGACAAATAAATGTGCATTTCTGTGTTCGACACTGTTAAACAAAAACAACTAATGTCTAATTGTCCACTAAAATTAAACACTTATTGGATACATTTTTAAAAAAAAGTAAATTAATTGTTAAAATTAGGGCTGGTAACGATTTATTTAAATTTATTCGTTAACTTTTGAAAAACGATTAATTTCATGAATTAATCTTCATTTTCGATTAAAGCCAAACATTTTAAGGGAAGCAACAGAAACAGGTAATTGGCAGACATAGAAAAATAATATTTTGAACTGCTCTGAACTGTTGTATTATGATCCTGAGCAATGCACATCCTGTGATCTGGGCTATTATATTGTCTATTAATAAATTTTTAATTAAAAAAAAAAAAGCATTAAAATATTATCATTATTTTCTTAATTTTTTTACAATTTTTATCAATTAAAATTATTTTAATCGATATATAATCGATACAATTTTTAACGATTAATTGACAAATTATTTGCTAATTTCCGCAGCCCTAGTTATAATTATTGTTTTTATAGATTATATTTTGTTTGTTTTTTTAAAATTCAGTTCCATTATAACAGATAACACAGAAACATACCAAGAGATCAGACAATATTATTTTCATGAGCAAGTGGGTTAGGGTTTGAATGACTGATCATGTATAACTTCCTTTAACCACTGACGGATTGACTGACTAACTAACTTGCTGATTGACTGAGTGACTGAATCACTCCCTTATTGACTGAC
Organism: Radix auricularia; assembly: GCA_002072015.1. Classification (NCBI taxonomy): domain Eukaryota; kingdom Metazoa; phylum Mollusca; class Gastropoda; family Lymnaeidae; genus Radix; species Radix auricularia. Next base: position 374,352 of record MUZC01000303.1, on the reverse strand, counting down.
TCACTGACCGACTACCTTACTGAATGACTGACTAGAGTAGACAGAAAACCAAAAAGCCAACCTCATGGATTTGTTTTAGGGATTCAGTATGGTATAACTTATTGTTGACTGATTGACAGAATAACTGACTTACTGACTGACTGACTGAGTCAATGACTGACTCACCGACTGACTGAGAGATTGACTGACTGACAGACTCACTGATTCACCGACTGACAGACTGACTGACTGGCTGACAGACTGACTGACAGACTGGTTGACTGACTGACTGCCTCCCTTACTGACTGACTGGCTGACAGACTGACTGACTGGCTGACAGACTGACTGACAGACTGGTTGACTGACTGACTGCCTCCCTTACTGACTGACTGACTTACTGACTGACTGACTGACTTACTCCCTTTCTGACTGACTGACTGACAGACTGACTGACATACAGACTGACTGACTAACTAACTAACTAACTGACTGACTGACTGACTAACTGACTGACTGACATACAGACTGACTGACTAACTAACTAACTAACTAACTAACTAACTAGCTGACTGACTGACATACAGACTGACCGACTGGCATACAGACTGACTGACTGACTGACTGACTGACTGACATACAGACTGACTGACTAACTAACTAACTAACTGACTAACTGACTGACTGACTGACTAACTGACTGACTGACATACAGACTGACCGACTGGCATACAGACTGACTGACTGACTGACTGACATACAGACTGAATGACTGACACACAGACTGACTGACTGACATACAGACTGACTGACTGACTGACTGACTGACTGACTGACACACAGACTGACTGACTGACACACAGACTGACTGACATACAGACTAACTGACTGACTGGCACACAGACTGACTGACTGACTGACAGACTGACTGACATACAGACTGACTGACTGACATACAGACTGACTGACTGACTGACACACAGACTGACTGACTGACTGGCACACAGACTGACTGACTGACTGACTGACTGACAGACTGACTGACATACAGACTGACTGACTGACATACAGACTGACTGACTGACTGACACACAGACTGACTGACTGACACACAGACTGACTGACTGACACACAGACTGACTGACTGGCATACAGACTGACTGACTGACTGATTGACTGACTGACTGACTGAGTCACTGACTGACTGACTGATTGATTGACTGACTAAATGGCAGGAGTAAAAAGAAAACAAAGAGCCCTACCTTATATGTCCCCAACAACAATGTCTGTTTAATAATCCACTTTGCCGCGTGCCACGTTTGTGAGGTTTGACGTGGTCTCTAACTTTATTATTTATACGCTGGCAAAGTCAACTGCTTTCTTTTATCCCGTGATGTCTGTCTACTCGATACGTTTCTATCGTTGAGATAATAGAAGCACAACAAATAACCAAAAGTTGGAAAAGAACTATCGAAGTGTCTAATGTTTGAATCGATTGGTTTGACGTGTTGACCAATGGCATTCGTCGTGACATACTTATGTTGGAAGTCAGTTTATGACGGTCTATGCAAGAGCAGATATGACGCTAATGAAAGTGATGTATTTCTTGAGTAAAAGTTAAAGAAGATAGATCTGTTGGATTTGAAGATGTTATAAATTGCCTAATATTATTTGTGAGAGTCATCGCAGGTTAAGGTTAAGGTGGGGGGGGGAGTTTTAACGGATGGTGGGGTGGGGTTGTCAAAAACTGTGAATGGCTCGGAGCCTTGTTATGGCTGGAGATTGATACGAAAATGTGTAGAGGCCATACTGACCTATTGTGTGATGGTTTTTAACGATGTCTATTGGGTCAGTTAAAGATATACAAGGGAGACAAGGACGGATGGCCCGAAGAAAGAGGACGTCACTTTATGACCCAAAGACACAATAGCCCCTGACTTGCTGCCCTTTTAAGTTATGAATCCGTTTATGGCATGTTTATGGCACTGGTGTAGCTACGGTGTATTCACACAGCCGCCCGGGGGAGGGGGAGGTTGGGGACAGTGTTAGCAGCCTTTGCCATAGATTACACCATCAGATACAGACGCTCAAAGGGTAAAATGAGATGGACTGTAGCAACACGATGTTTAAGTTCTTTCGTATGGAAAGACTTACTTTTAAATTGTTGTATACAAAGAAACGTTTCTTTGGAGAGTTCTTGACCGTTATTATATGAAATTGAAAATGTCTTAAACATGATGTGGTCTAATTTAGAAAAAAAAGCACATTTTTTTCGATATCAAATTTATGAAATAGATGGGGGGGGGGGGGGGGGGATAAACTTATACACATTTATCCCACCCCCAAAAAATACTTTCAAAAAACTATTATTGATTAAAATCATCAAGAAGAAACCAATATCTCCATAAGAGAAGCCACATTAGATCTCTTCTACAGTAGAGAGTAGAATACATTTGTGTTAAGACCCACGGACAACTGTCTAGATTCTAGAAATTATAGATGGTTTAAAATGTTGTGAGATTTCACCACTTTCTTCATATGTATTTTCTTGTATTTCACAGGCGTTCCTTCTATGCATAAAATTATTGCATCCTACGCTTATCAATGGTTCATGATCAGATAAAATATTTACTAGAGTTTAAAATGTTGATGAGGCAACCCATTTCACGTCTAAATTCAATTCAGGAAAATCGATAACATATACGTTTGGCTCTTTCATAGGAGATGACGGCACTGTTTCTATATAATATCCCCATGCCTATCTCAGGGTCATATCAGATTATTTTTGTGTGGCATTCTCGTTGGAAACATTAACATTTATAAAATTTAGAGAATATTCTTTTTCCATTATCTTTTTAAAAAATAAAAACATCTTTAAAAAAAAATTTTTAAATTATTTTAAAAAATAAAAATTTGCCCTTGGAAGGAGAGTACCGGAAGCGACCAAGTCCTAAAATTTTCACCCTTAAGTCGGGTGAAAACAGATTTCACATTGTTATAAATGGTTATTATATTATTATGTCTTAGCCAGGGACATAGTTTGATAGTGTAAATATTTTGATTTCTGGAGAAAACAAAATATTTATCTACGCGTCATTTCCCCTGGGCTATGAGTAAGACATCCCGATGGTAGATTATCTCGTGAAAACAATGAAAAATAAGGGGGAGGCGGGTCCGAATTCAAGAGCCCCGGTCCCTACTTGAGGGGCTCCCCTAATTAAGTGTCATTTTTTCAAAAATAAATAATACCCCACCGCCATGTATGTGGGGCCCCCAAAAGAAGTTAAGCCACCCAGCCCACCAAAACCTACAAATTACTAGCTACGCCACTGAAAATTAATTATTTATTTTAAATATTTTTAAAATAAGGAATTAAAATATAATTAGTAGGACTGCTACTGCTTTTTTGAAAAGTTCGATTAACCGATTAATTTCGATTAATTATAATTTTATAACAAATATATACTAGGGCGGGCTGTTATCAATTAATTTAAATTTAATCGTTAACTTAAAAAAATCACCGAATAATTAATAGATAATTTTGTTTAAAGCTGAAAAAGATGTATGACGTCATTAAACTGAAGATTTCAGGGGAAGTAACAACTACAAGCTTTTGTTTTATTGAGCTATTTCCCGTCTAAGAGACATTTTAAAAAAATAACAAACTTCTGAACTTAAATTGTGTTATTTTTAAAAAGCAACAAAAAAAAAAAAAAATGAAATCAAAGTTATGCGTATGGTGGAAAAAAAACTGCATATCAACAATAGAAACATTTTTAAGTCTCATTTCTCGTGAGTAATTTCCAGGCATGTTACATAAAGTTCCAATGATTTGTAAAAGAAAAAAAAAAATTTGAAAACTTATTAAAATAGCAATTAATATTAATTTTAAAAAAATATTTTAAAAAAAGAATCAGGATTTTCAATTATCATATTACAAGTTTAATTTTAACGTAATATTTAACACAAAAATATGTCTACGATAGGCATCAATTTTTAAAAAATAGTTTTTATAAATATAAAATAAGTTAAATAACGCATTCAAGTTTAGGCAATTGGATAAAAAATTCAAATTAATTTTAAAAATATAACAGTAGTACAGCTGTATAGAAATTGCTTGATGATTAACAAAAAAGTATAGATAATCTTTTTATCCCAAGTGGTTCAAAGGCTATGAATTTTTTCCTCTACCCCATAATCACTTTCTTTCCCTTGTTGTTTTCCTTAACATTTTGTTCCCTTTTAGGGCTTTTTTTTTTTTTTAAATGCCCATAACTTAAATATTTAATTTTTTAAAAATAATATTATTATTAGGAGATTGATCCATATATAAATATAAGTTGTTCAATATAATGTCAATTAATTTAAATTTTGTTACTGGAAAATAAAGAAAAAAACATTATTTAATTTTTTTTTATTACATTTTCATTATAAAACGGCTTATTTTTAATTTTTACACTTTAAAAATCAATTTTTTTTTAAAATGGAGAACTTTGTACTCAAAAAAATTATTATTTAGTATTATTAAAGAATAAAAAATTGATTATTTATTAATAAATCGAAAACATTGTTCAAACATTTTCTTTAATTTTAATACTTATTTTATCGATTTAAATAATTTTAACCGATGAAATCTTTTACTGATTAATCGAGAAATTAATCGATAATTTCCACAGCACTTATATATAATTATGGTTCTTGTAAAGTTGCTATGCATTATTTCGCAAAATCGATTAAGTCGCGTTAATTCCATGGATCCCTAATATTGTGATGCAACACAGCTAATTCTTTCTGTTATGCAAGAAATAAGGAAGCAAACCCATTTGTTAACACATACACGTCTAAAGAAATAATAATAACACGAGGGGAAAGTTTGTAATTAACAAAAGAAATAAGTTATTAATAAATTTGAAAAAAAAAGAGATAGTGTCTTCAATTTTAATAGAATTTTGATCATTCAAGTTAATTTTTTTATATATTAAAATTTTTTATACGATTAATCGAATAATTTATTGTTAATTTCCACAGCCCTAATATTTAGCTTTTTATATTGAAAATGGAACTTCTGTTCATTTATAATTTCTTGCGTTTGTGTTTGACAAATTGGAAGTGCTAAAAACTAAAGAAAAACATAAAATGTTGTTTTCTGTATCTTTTAAAAATTTTATGAGATGGCTAACTGCTTAATATAAGATGTAGAATCTAAATACAATTTTTCTGACATATGTATCAGAAAAGAGTGTTTAGTAGTTTGATTTCTCACGTAAATATTTAATGACGTTGTAAATTGAACTCACGTTTTGTTGGTCTAAACTTGTAATATTGGGAAAAGTTATCCAGTAATCCACTATAGTGGATTGCATCCTGGGTTGACGGTAGCACAGCCTTGGACAGGGCACATCCATGTCTTCAAACAGCCTTGGACAGGGCACTGCTATGTGTTCTAACAACCTTGGATAGGGCACATCCATGTCTTCAAACAGCCTTGGACAGGGCACTTTTATGTGTTCTAACAACCTTGGACATGGCACATCCATGTCTTCAAACAGCCTTGGACAGGGCACTGGTATGTGATCTAACAACCTTGGACAGGGCACAGCCATGTCTTCAAACAGCCTTGGACAGGGAACTGTCATCTGTCCTAAAAACCTATGAAAAGGCACAGCCACGTATCCTAACAGCATTTGGACAAGGCACTGTTATTTGTTCTAACAACCTTGGACATGGCACATCCATGTCTTCAAACAACCTTGGACATGGCACAGCCATGTCTTCTAACAGCCATAAACAGGGCACTTTCATGTGTCCTAACAGCCTTGAACAGGGCACAGCTATAATGTCTTCAAAGATCCTTGGACATGGCACTGTTATGTGTTCTAGCAACATTTGACAGGGCACAGCCACGTATCCTAACAGCCTTGGAAAGGGCACTGTTATGTGTTCTAACAATCTTGGACAGGGCACAGCCATGTGTCCTCACAGCTTTGACCATTTGTAAGATGAAATTTTGACCTGTCGGCTAAAGGGAAAAAAAAAACGTTAGAGCATCAGCTACATTCTTCAGATATATGTCACTAAAACATACTAAACAAGATACATAATAGAGATATATTTGACATCATTATTTAACCCCCATTCAAACGAGATAAATTTAACGCCGTTATGCTAACACAGAAAAAAATTTAGATTTAAATATTCTCTCCCTCTCATTATACTGTACCAAACACAAACTGACCAACTCATGTTACTAAGGGTTTGAGAATCACTGGTATGATGTGCTGGTCTACGTGTCAGTGGAGATACAGAATGCATTGGCGAGAAGATCAAACATCGTTTGACGAGGAGAGATCGAGGGGCTGATAGAGAGTTTTTAAACGACGCCAAAAGAGAGGGGGGTGTGCATTGCCAATAATTGCATAAACTTTGTAAGGACTTTTTATTATTATTTTTTTAAAAAAATTTTTCCTATTCCTGCTATGAATTACATTACTAAGTACCACAGCGTGTGTGTGTACTTAAGCTATATAAAAATATGTGTATCTTTAGTTATACCAATATTAATAGATTAGTTAAAAACGCAACGCTTGATGTGTATTCTGATTTTTTTCACCAAAAACAACAACCAAACACATGTAACATGTTGCCCTCCCAAACGCATAAATTACCCACGAGTCATCTCACACATGTCATACGTTACCCCGCTACACACATAAATTACCCACGAGTCATCTCACACATGTCATA
>MUZC01000303.1:346988-363266 GCA_002072015.1 Radix auricularia | reverse complement strand
CAAACAATACAATATGACACCAACAATACAATATGACACCAACAATACAACATGACACCAACAATACAATATGACAACAACAATACAACATTACAGCAATAAACACAACAATACACCAACAATACAACATGACACCAACAATACAACATGATAAAAAATACAACATGAAAACAACAATACATGACACAAACAATACAACATTACACCAAAAATACAACATGACACCAACAATACAATATGACACAAACAATACAACATTACACCAAAAATACAACATGACACCAACAATACAATATGACACCAAAAATACAATATGATACCAACAATACAATATGACACCAAAAATACAACATGACACCAACAAAAAGAACATGACAACAACAATATAACATTACACAAACAATACAACATGACACCAACAATACAAAATGACACCAACAATACAACATGACACCAACAATACAATATGACACCAACAATACAACATGACACCAACAATACAACATGACACCAACAATACAATATGACACCAACAATACAATATGACACCAACAATACAATATGACACCAACAATACAATATGATACCAACAATACAATATGACACCAACAATACAATATGACACCAACAATACAATATGATACCAACAATACAATATGACACCAAAAATACAACATGACACCAACAATAAAACATGACAAAACACAACATGAAAACAACAATACATGACATCAACAAGATAACATGACACCAACAATACAAAATGACACCAACAATACAACATGACAACAACAATACAACATGACAACAACAATACAACATGACGACAACAATTCTACATAACACCAACAATACAACATGACAACAACATCACAACATGACACCAACAATACAACATGACACCAACAATACATTATGACACAAACAATACAACATGACGTCATTACTATAAGATTATTTATGTTACTGACGCTAAAACTCTTGTAATAACTACTGAACGTTTGAGGTTAAAAGTTCTAAATGTCGAAGCGATCCATACATATTAGTATGTGAAAGTTGCTCAACCCTTTGCTATGTCGTGTCTATCAGTTTAAATCATTTCTCGGAGTTTATACTTAAGTTTTACGTTCAACTGGCGAGTTACTGTTGTTAATATTTACAAAGGCGCTTTATGTTCAATCGAAGAAAAAAAAAAAAAAAGAAACGAAACAAGTAACTGATAGTGTCGCTAGAAACTCGATACCCGGATATTTGTTTACTTACCTTATTCTTCTCTCCCATCATGATTACAACACCGGGGCGTGATCCTACGTCCAGCTTATCTTTGATACCGCTTATCGACATCCGACTTATCATCGCCGGCTTATCATAACTTATCTCGGAGTCCTTCTTCCCAGAATTCCTTTTGTTCGCCTGACTGCTCGGGTCCGGTGCCGGGCCTCGTCCCGGGTCCCGACGCACTCCATGTCAAAGGCGGAGAGAGCTGTGTGTGTAAGAGTAAAAAAAAAAATGTAAGGAAATGGTTCCCCAGCAGTCTAGGGTTAGCGGTAATTAATATTCAAACGAGGAACATTTATTGCGCTTCACATCAAGTCAGTGTGTGGCGGAGTAAGCTTTCATGGGAAAACCTATAAAAAGCTATGGTGGAGCGGGAAAAGGCAGGGGAGTTGTGTGTGCACGGGTGGGGGGGGCAGAGGTGGAAACGAATGGATGTGGCTGAGGTGAGGGATGGAAAGGTCTGTATGTTTATGGAGAGTAAGGATTGTTTTTCAGCGTGTTTTGGTAAGTGTATGTGTAATGATGTGCTTTTTTTTTTTTTTTTAAAGATTTTGACCGAAGATGCAACGGTGAATTTAGTGAGTGACATAATGTCCTATAATGAGTGACATAATGTCCTATAATGAGTCACATAATGTCCTATAATGAGTCACATAATGTCCTATAATGAGTCAAATAATGTCCTATAATGAGTCACATAATGTCATATGATGAGTCACATAATGTCCTATGATGAGTCACATAATGTCCGATAATGAGTCACACAATGTCCTATAATGAGTCACGATGAGTCACATAATGTCCTATAATGAGTCACGATGAGTCACATAATGTCCTATAATGAGTCACATATTGTCCTATTATGAGTCACTTAATGTCTTTTAATGAGTCACATAATGTCCTTTAATGAGTCACATAATTTCCTATAATGATTCACATACTGTCCTATTATGAGTCAGTTAATGTCCTATAATGAGTCACATAATGTCCCATAATGAGTCACATAATGTCCTATAATGATTTACATACTGTCCTATTATGAGTCACATAATGTCCTATGATGAGTCACATAATGTCCGATAATGAGTCACATAATGTCCTATGATGAGTCACATAATGTCCGATAATGAGTCACATAATGTCCTATATTAAGTGACATAATGTCCGATAATGAGTCACAAAATGTCCTATATTAAGTGACATAAAATCCGATAATGAGACACATAATGTCCGATAATGAGTCACATAATGTCCGATAATGAGACACATAATGTCCGATAATGAGTCACATAATGTCCGATAATGAGTCACATAATGTCCGATAATGAGACACATAATGTCCGATAATGAGTCACATAATGTCCGATAAGGAGTCAAATAATGTCCTATAACGAGTCACACAATGTCCTATAATGAGTCACGATGAGTCCCATAATGTCCTATAATGAGTCACATAATTTCCTATAATGTCACATAATGTCCTATAATGAGTCACATAATGTCCTATGATGAGTCACATAATGTCCGATAATGAGTCGCATAATGTCCGATAAGGAGTCAAATAATGTCCTATAATGAGTCGCGATGAGTCACATAATGTCCTATAATGAGTCACATAATGTCCTATAATGTCACATAATGTCCTATAATGAGTCCCATAATGCCTTATGATGAGTCACATAATGTCCGATAATGAGTCACATAATGTCCTATAATGAGTCACATAATGTCCTATAATGAGTCACATAATGTCCGATAATGAGTCACATAATGTCCTATAATGTCACATAATGTCCTTTAATGAGTCAAAATTATGCCCTATGATGAGTCACATAATGTCTGATAATGAGTCACATAATGTCCTAGAATGAGTCACATAATGTCCTATAATGAGTCACATAATGTCCTTTAATGAGTCACATAATTTCCTATAATGTCACATAATGTCCTATAATGAGTCACATAATGTCCTATGATGAGTCACATAATGTCCGATAATGAGTCACATAATGTCCGATAATGAGTCACATAATGTCTTATAATGAGTCACATAATGTCCTATAATGAGTCACATAATGTCCTATAGTGAGTCACATAATGTCTTATAATGAGTCACATAATGTCCTATAATGAGTCACATAATGTCCTATAGTGAGTCACATAATGTCCTATAATGAGTCACATAATGTCCTTTAATGTCACATAATGTCCTATAATGAGACACATAATGTCCTATAATGAGTCACATTATGTCCTATAATGTCACATAATGTCCTATAATGAGTCACATAATCCCCTATGATGAGTCACATAATGTCCTATAATGAGTCACATTATGTCCGATATTGAGTCACATAATGTCCTATAATGAGTCACATAATGTCCGATAATGAGTCACATAATGTCCTATAATGAGTCACATAATGTCCTATAATGAGTCACATAATGTCCGATAAGGAGTCAAATAATGTCCGATAATGAATCACATAATGTCCAATAATGAGTCACATAATGTCCTATGATGAGTCACATAATGTCCGATAAGGAGTCAAATAATGTCCTATAACGAGTCACACATTATCCTATAATGAGTCACGATGAGTCACATAATGTCCTATAATGAGTTACATAATGTCCTATAATGTCACATAATGTCCTATAATGAGTCACATAATGTCCTATAATGTCACATAATGTCCTATAATGAGTCACATAATTTCCTATAATGTCACATAATGTCCTATAATGAGCCACATAATGTCCTATGATGAGTCACATAATGTCTTATAATTAGTCACATAATGTCCTATTAATTAGTCACATAATGTCCTATAATGAGTCACATAATATCCTATATTAAGTGAAATAATTTCCTATATTGATGACACAATGTGTTCTATCGATCGTTATAATGCCCCACATTCAAACGAATAAATCTATCCCCTTTTTTTCTAGTACAGAACTCAATTATCAACCATGCAATTAGTATTTGATTCTTGTTTCAAACTGAAGGAGAAAGAAGCTGCCAAAATCGATTTAACTAACACATTTACCATTTATGTTCTTGCTATCTTGCCGTATCTATGTGATGTTAATGGTCTGTTCACAGGCCAGTTGACTCTAAGTATCTGCCTCTATTCAATAGCTTGTAAAATGTGATGTTCCGTTATCTGGACACAGACCAGTTGACTCTGAGTATCTGCCTCTATTCAATAGTTTGTAAAATGTGATGTTCCATTGTCATGACACAGGTCAGTTGACTCTGAGTATCTGCCTCTATTCAATAGTTTGTAAAATGTGATGTTCCATTATCTGGACACAGGTCAGTTGACTCTGAGTGCCTGCCTCTATTGAATAGTTTGTAAAATAAGGTAGAAGACATTTTTGTTTAACTTTAGCACTGATATTTAACACTGACTTTGAAATTACGTCACCGTCTTTTCACGTTTGGCAGACGATAGTTATCCTGTGGCTTATCGGCAGACGATTTCCGCTTCCGGTGTCTGAGTTTTTACTCCAAGTTCCTGTTGATTTGCGTCCAAAGTGTTTGCAGTGAGTTCGTTGAACAAACAAATCTTCAATTATATTTTTTTAAAGACATCTCCTTGACGGCGTTATACTATCGCTACTTTACATAGTGTTTTAAGATAATATGATCATCTAATACAGTGCTTCTCAAACTTTTTAGTATGGTGGACCAGTAGGAATTTTTCCATTACTCCAGGGTCCGGTGTACTATTTTACCTACACTGATGTGTAGCGAAATGAAATTATTTTTTTTTTTCTATAACTATTTGCGAAATATTGACACAATCTCTTTAGCATTAATGGTTGCTAATGGTGGATTATAATTATATTCCTCTGCCCTTTCTTGATAACTTCTGCGGACCGGAGTTGGATGGCCCACGGACCGGCACAAGTCCATAAACCACCACTTTGAGTAGCACTGATCTAATATACGCTACACATAAAAGTCACTCCGCCCTCCCCCTGCATTGCACTTGATTGCACGTGGACATAAATTATGTGCCCAAATATTCACAAAACTAAAAAATGTTGAAAGTGATAGAACGATACTTTGCTATTATTTGTTGTTGTTGCCAAATGTATAAAGCTCCAGCAGTCACGTGTTGCAAGTAGTAGCAATGAAGACCCAATCGTAAGTTTTTGCTTGGCACATGAACATGCGTTAATTGGATGGCATTGGTAGTTATCATCAATCAAAAATAAAATTGACAATGAGCCTAGAGTTTTAAAAACAATCTCACACCGAATTACAAAAGAAAATTTAAATGACGAGATACGGGTATTCTCTTTAGTGTTTGAAAATTTTTATCTTCTGAAGCAAAAAAAAAAAAAACGAATTCCGTCAAAAGTTTGGATATTTCTAAATTTAAGCGTATACCGTAAAAAAAAACAACCAAAAATCTATATAATATGTTAAATGTACTTGAATAAAGAGGATTGATGTTAAATCTTTAGTCAATTGTCACATAATGTGTTCACATACTTTCAAGGACAAGTCATATCACAAACAATTTTCAACTAAAAGAAATGTCTTTACAGATTTACCATTGACACGCATGCGCAGACCACGAAATTAGAACAATATAGTTTTTAACGCACTTAACTCCGTTTAAAAGAAATATTTAACTTTTTAAATAAAATTAGTTTGTATTTTATATAAGAAATAAATCGGTTAAAGATTTCATTGCCCAGTATAGTTTGAAAATTTAATTGCCTAGTACAGTTTGAAAGACTTCATTGCCTATTACAATTTGAAAGATTTCATTGTCCGGTACACTTTGAAAGATTTCATTGTCTAGTACAATTTGAAAGATTTCATTGTCTAGTACAATTTGAAAGATTTCATTGTCTAGTACAATTTGAAAGATTTCATTGCCTAGTAAAATTTGAAAGATTTCATTGTCCAGTACAGTTTGAAAGACTTTATTGCCAAGTACAATTTGAAAGATTTCATTGTCTAGTACAGTTTGAAAGATTTCATTGCCTAGTACAGTTTAAAAGATTTCATTGCCTATTACAATTTGAAAGATTTCATTGCTTAATACAATTTGAAAGATTTCATTGTCTAGTACAATTTGAAAGATTTCATTGCCTAGTAAAATTTGAAAGATTTTACTGTCCAGTACAGTTTGAAAGACTTTATTGCCAAGTACAATTTGAAAGATTTCATTGCCTAGTACAGTTTGAAAGACTTCATTGCTTAGTACAATTTGAAAGATTTCATTGCCTAGTACAGTTTGAAAGATTTCATTGCCTATTACAATTTGAAAGATTCCATTGCTTTGTACAATTTGAAAGATTTCATTGTCCAGTACAATTTGAAAGATTTCATTATCCGGTACAGTTTGAAAAACTTCATTGTCTAGTACAATTTGAAAGATTTCATTGCTTTGTACAATTTGAAAGATTTCATTGTCCAGTACAATTTGAAAGATTTCATTGTCCAGTACAGTTTGAAAGACTTCATTGCCAAGTTCGGTTTGAAAGATTGACTTGCCCAGTTCAGTTTAAAAGATTTCATAGCCCAGTTCGGTTTGAAAGATTGACTTGCCCAGTTAATATCGCTCTTATCACGTAAGAGACCTGAACAATGCCATGAACACGTGATGTTCATAGGAGAGGAGGGGGAGGGAGAAAAGCACCGCCAAGAGGGACAGGCAGGGTGGTCGAGTAGATAGCAGCTCTTACCTTAGTCCAAAGATTTCAGGGTGGTCCGATCTTGAGATATTTTTTTACGACCTTCAGAGAAGATTTCATTATGATTTTACGACAACCACATCGTGTGCTGGGAATGAGCGAACGATCAAGATGGCCGCCGACATCGGCGTATCCCGGGGATCTCTCGGAGCTCTGTGTTATGTCACAGTTTGAAGATTCTGACTGATGAGTTAGAGTAACTGGAATGAAAGGTGGAAGGGTAGAGGGGCCACTACAAAATTAATTGTCGTAAGAAAATATCTAATAATAAATACTAGAGATTTATTTATTTTTTTTATTATTTTTTTTTTTAATTTGCGCTTGAGATAAAAATATGACAATACACGTGGGTTAGAGTTTTAGGAAGATATTCTAGATTATTCTAAAATTTAGACGAGGTTCTTGATCTTGTGAAAAAAGAAATTACAGATTTAATGGCCTTAGTATTTTCTAGTAATAATAAGGAGCGAACCATTTATGTGATATTTCTGTTGTTAGTTCAACAACACATATTTTTTTTTCAAATTGAAACCAAAATCTCAAACAGTAATTTTTAGAATGAAAAAAAATTATTTTTTTAAAAAATTACACTAGAAGAAAATTGACACTGTAAATAAACTTATTTTAAGTACTACGTTCAGTTTAAACTCAAATGATTGTGATGAAAAAAAAGTAGATGACAAAAATGGTAATCTCACAGCTGGTCTAACTCATTCCTTGAATGTATTTAAGGGCCATGATTGACTTATGCAAATATTGGAATGTTCATGTCTTGCAAATTTCTCAGAAAATATATACAACCTCAAGACGTCATCGTCCAAAAAGCTCATATATTGACATTCCATTCTATTCTACATGTGATGTATTGGAATGCGATTTGTTCATGGACAACCAATTACCACACAGCCACACAATCCCGGAAAACCTGCACGATCTAAAGCCACACCCACATTATCAAAGAGTTATTCCTACACCATCATAGATCCTCGCACACAAATATTACAGTAGTATGCCCAAACCTTCATAGAGCATCGCCCATCCCATCACAGAGCCAAGCCATCGAAGAGCCACGCCCGCACCATCACAGAGCCATATACACACGCACGCTCACAGAGCCACACCTACAACATCACAGAGCCACGCCCACACCATGACAGAGCCATATATATATACACACACCATCTTAGTGTAACGCCCACACCATCTTAGCGTAACGCCCACACCATCCCAGACCCACGCCCACACCATGAGTGAGCCACGCCCACATCATGAGAGAGCCTCGCCCATACCATCACAGAGCCACGCCCGCACAATCACAGAGCCATATACATACGCACGCTCACAGAGCCACACCTAAAACATGACAGAGACATGCCCACACCATGACAGATCCATACACACACAAACCACCACCACCACCACAGGGTAACGCACACACCATGACAGAGCCACGCACACACCATGACAGAGCCACGTCCACACTGTGACAGAGCCATACACACACACACCATCACAGAGCCACGCCCACGCCATCACATCTCCTGTTTTATGGCCATCCACTTCAGACCTCATTGAAGTTTATATTCATTCATGTTACTTGTGTAAACCCCATCTCCAGGCCAAGGGGCCACGCTTTTGATTTCAAAGCAATCTTTGCATTCATGCCTTCAAAGCCCAACCTACAGAAACACAGCAGACAAATCTTCTATCATTTTAAGGATAACCCATCACTTCTGCAAGCAGACATCATTTATTAGCCTGGATATTTTTCCTCTTTTTTAAAAATTTTCCATCCTTGTTCAAAGTTTATTTTCTCCCAAACACCAACCTATGCAGGTAAATAGTTGAAGCTTTGATCCCAAACTTACCATCTCTGCCTGGACTCGTAAAAAGCAGATGTAATTGCCGCTACTAAAACCAAGCGCCATCACCCTGATCGGCAAACGTCTTTGGCTTGAAATTTTCGCAGTTGTCTCCCTTGGAATTGGACAGAATTCCCGAGCGGGCGTTGAGTGCAAAAAAGCAAGTTGAGTTTTTGTCACGGACATGAACCTGGGACTATGTGGGNGAGGGGGGGTGGCGCTCACGCTGGAGGTCAATCAACTTAGCATCAAATTATCTTCCTCAAAAACTTCTTGTAACTTCCGAAACGTAAATTGCCGCTTAAATTTTATTTGGACAATGAGGATGAAAATGTACGAGTGGTTTGATAATGGCACTACATTATTTTTCGTTGCTATTCGCTTATTTATCAGGGTATATAAAGCAACCTATCTATAAGTAGCGTTTGTTTGAAAACAATATAAGATATATTAAGTCTAGTTAAATTGTTTTTTAGTAATTGGTAGCGGTTCTCGTATCAGATTGCTGCAAAGTTTGGTTGTTTTGTTTTTTTTGTTTTTTTTTCTTTTCAATATAACCTCACAAATACATTTAACATCAATCTACACATAACCCCAAACTCTACACTGTTCCCTTAATGCCTCATTATTCTCCTATTATTCAGAATCCTTCCCAATAAATGTTTTCCCGATGTTACAGAATTCTTCCAAAACTCCACAAATCTCACAAAACTCCACAAATCTCACAAAACTCCACAAAACTCACAAAACTCCACAAAACTCACAAAACTCCACAAATCTCACAAAACTCCACAAATCTCACAAAACTCCACAAATCTCACAAAACTCCACAAATTTCACAAAACTCCACAAATCTCACAAAACTCCACAAATCTCACAAAACTCCACAAATCTCACAAAACTCCACAAATCTCACAAAACTCCACAAATCTCACACTCCACAAATCTCACAAAACTCCACAAATCTCACACTCCACAAATCTCACAAAACTCCACAAATCTCACACTCCACAAATCTCTACATAATCCACAATAATCTTATATACTCCAATAATCTCTACATACTCCACAATAATCCTAAATGCTCCTTATCTCCACGTACTCCACAATAATCTTAAATAGTCCACTAATTTCCACGTACTCCACAATAATCTTAAATACTGCACTAATCTCTACGTACTCCCAAATAATCTTAAAAACACTGCACTAATCTCTACGTACTCCCAAATAATCTTTAAAACACTGCACTAATCTCTACGTACTCCCAAATAATCTTTAAAACTCCACAATTCTCATTGTACTCTGCAATGACGCCAAAACCACTTTTAAAAATGTTTGGGACCTTTAAAAGTTTGCGAAAACGACTAAATTTGAGTTGAACACAAATTTTATCGTGAACTCCGCCTCTGGTGTGGGCCAATGAGTGCCATATGTTAGAATGTTAATGTGAGTTTTTTCCCCCTTGCTATTATTTCTTTATGCCTTGCATAAATTATGCTATTAACTGAAAGTTTTCGTGTTAGAATATTTAGAGAGTGCTCAACTGTGCTACATGGGGTCTTATCTATAGATGATCACATCTCTTACAAAGACCTGTGCTACATGTGGTCTTATCTATAGATGGTCACATCTCTTACAACGACCTGTGCTACATGTTGTCTTATCTATAGATGGTCACATCTCTTACAACGACCTGTGCTACATGTTGTCTTATCTATAGATGGTCACATCTCTAAACGGCCTGTGCTACATGTTGTCTTATCTATAGGTGGTCACATCTCTTACAACGACCTGTGCTACATGTTGTCTTATCTATAGATGGTCACATCTCTTACAACGACCTGTGCTACATCTGGTCTTATCTATAGATGTTCACATCTCTTACAACTGTCTGTGCTACATCTGGTCTTATCTATAGATGGTCACATCTCTTACAACTGTCTGTGCTACATCTGGTCTTATCTATAGATGTTCACATCTCTTACAACTGTCTGTGCTACACCTGGTCTTATCTATAGATGTTCACATCTCTTACAACGTCATGTGCTACATGTTGTCTTATCTATAGATGTGTCACATCTATTACATTGGTCTGTGCTACATGAGGTCTAATCTATAGATGGTCACATCTCTTACAACGGACTTACATCCTTTCAATTTGCCTAACTGTTAAATAAATATTGGCTCATGTACCTTTACATTAAATCCTACATGTGGAAGAAAATCATCAGTCCCGAGCCTGCGCTCTTCATGGGGCTTCCCGGAAAAACCCCTCAGCCCTCTGGCCCCCTAAGGGACGTAAAGGCTGAGAAGCCCCCCGGAGCGGTCGCTGCTACAAGCAGCTGCCTAGGCATCCAGGACACTAGGTCGAAAACGCCTCCCACTAAAGTGTGCCTCCCGAAGGAGGTGTGGAATTTCCCTACTGTGACTCGCTATCAACATAGTATCACTTTGGCGCCACCACGGCAAAGCTTACGAGTCTCTATAGTTTAGATCGCCGCAAAGCTCGTGCTTATTTGGTAAAAGGAATAATTTTTTTTTTAAAAACATATTACTTTATAACTTTAAAATCAAACAGTTGAAATAGTGAGACTTTCTTCTTTAAATTTACATTAAAAGACTTAATCTTTGTGATCAGATGCATACATCTGAAATAAACTATAATAGAACTAAAAATTATAATAAACCCATAGGCGTAGCTAGGAATTTTTTCAGGGTTTGGGGGAGGGCAAAAAAGTCACGTTTCTTTTTTATTTAACTGATAATGCCATACATTTTCAATTTTCAGTTAAATTTAAGTTAAGTATAAAATAAGGGCCTAAAAAATTCTTAGCAATTAATAAGACTCGCAAATTAGCACTGCAGTAGCTAAAATACAACTCATAATACATTTAATAAATCATAAGAGTAAGTTCTCACGAGAAAATTAAATTTTGCTGTGAAATAATATACATTTAGAAACTGCAGGTTTACCGAAGATGGATATCACAATTTTATTTTGTTTTTTTTTTACAGGCTAAAAAAAAATTTAAAATAATAATTAAAAAAAACACAAAAAAAACAACATACAACGAAATGTAGTTCAATCGCTGGATTCCGCAATCCCGTTATTGGAAGATTTAGGGCGTATATAACATCTGATTTATCATTGGCATTAAGGACAACGGTACAAGTTCAACAGCCAGACACAGCTGAGGCAACTGTTTCTAATTTGATTGTCTCTGACACTTATTTATTTCTAGAATTGGATATTAGAAGGTATGTCTGGACACCCGACCTTTCAAATGAATTGGAATTGCAGCTGATTCGTGATTGTTGGACCCGTGATAAAAAGTATGAGTTTAGAGCTGGCAATTAGGGAAACATAATTTTTAGCTTTTAGATATTCATGGTTATCAAACTATTCGTCACGGCTTTTATACTCGCAAATGTTAAAAGGTGCCTTTTGAAAATATTGCGTGTTGTTTCCGCAAAAGGTAATTCGAGGAGTTCAGTAGGCATTTGTCATCAAACCATGCATTTACAAAATATAAAAATTTCAACGAAGATCCACCTAGCTACCTGCAAAGCAAATGACTCACAGGCTCTCATGAAGATGCAAGCATTTTTGTTGTATTATTGAAAGCCAAAGCAGTTTCTTTAGATGAGCAGATGGACTCATCATTTAAAAGACAAATTCAAGAAAATCACAACAAACTGGGTCCCATCATATCTAAAATCATTTTTAGCGGCATGCATGATTTAGAACTTCGTGGAAAATAATCAAATTCTGGTAATTTGTATGACCTGTTAGAGTTTAGTGTTGAATCTGGAGAGGAAGTTCTTGGTAATCATTTGTTAATTGGTTCTTGTACTGCCAAGTATATCTCAGCAACTACGAAATCTTTATAATCGAGATTTGTGGGTCTCACTTGCGTGAAGACAT
Organism: Radix auricularia; assembly: GCA_002072015.1. NCBI lineage: Eukaryota > Metazoa > Mollusca > Gastropoda > Lymnaeidae > Radix > Radix auricularia. The sequence goes on along the minus strand of MUZC01000303.1, from coordinate 350,477 downwards.
TGTTCGTGAAGGAAATAATTCAGTTGCATTTTCTATACTTGCCGACGAGACAAATAACATTTCAGGCATTGAGTTGATGTCACTTTGTGTTAGATTTGTCAAAGAACCAAATGGGAAAATGATGATCACAGAAGAATTCCTGGGATATATTTCAATTGTCGAGGGGACAGCTGAAGGTTTAGCCTACACCATCATTAAAAATTCGTTAGAATTTAGATTAGATATGACAAAGCTTGTTGCTCAATGATATGGCAGATGTTCTACAATTGCAGGTAAAGAAGGAAGAGTCCAAGCAATTTTGCAAAAAATACCCAAAAGCAGCATTTGCCCATTGCAATTCATATAAACAAAATTTTGTCATAAACGAGTCGAGTCGACGAGAACCACTCTAGTCATCCAAGGGTTGCTGGGACTGGCTTTGCCTATGTGTGCGCAGATGTCTGACGAGACCGATCCTGGCACGGAATGTTCGGAAACAGAAAGGACATGGGACGAGTGGGTTGTCTCCTTGAGGGTTGACAGCACGCACCTTTCGGGCTTGCCTCTTCTTTTCTGTAGCGTTGATCCTGTTTGCCTCGCATGTCCTGGCACCTTCGTGGATGGATCGGCGCCAGGTGGACCGGTCCATTGCAGCTTCTTCCCACATGTATGAGTTTACTGCAAACGCTTTCAGAGAGGCTTTCAATGTGTCTTTGAAGCGTTGTTTTTTTGTCCACCACGGGACCGCTCGCCATAGAATAACCTCTTTGGTAAACTCTCATTTGGCATTCGGGCAAAGTGCCCTGCCCAGCGAAACTGTGACAGCATCAGGAGGGTGAAGATGCTAGGGACGCCTGCTTTGGTTAGTACCACTATGACTATACTATAGAAAAAACAATAAGAACCAATAAGTCATTTAACGTATTTTTTCCGAGAAAGTCATCAGCGAAGTCAACTATCCAACTGTTCCTTTGTTATGTGAAACTAGATGGAGACAAAAATAGAAAATGTTGTTTTTATTTTTGTTGAAAATTTTGACAGAAAATTTATTTAGAACAATCAGTAATGTAATCAGTTACACTTGCAGACATAATTATTTTTTATGTTTGTTATGTGTACACTGTCTTCAATGTAATAAACTTGCAGGGAATTTAGTTCAGTATTATTGTAATAAATTTATGACATTTTTCTAAAATGTAAGGGGGGCAAATGTCCCCACTTGCCTACGCCCATGAATAAACTCAAGACCAAATTTTAAAGTTTTACCATTCAATCAAGGCCGGCTTTAGGCATAGGCAAACTAGGCAGCCGCTTAGGACCTCCGATTAGTCTCATCATTAGTGGGGGCGTCGCATAAAAAGCTTTCCATATTTATTTATTTATTTTTCTATTTTATTTAGGGCCTCCAAATTCACTTCTCCTAGGCCGTCCAATTTTCCACAATCATATCTTCTGTCTTTATTTAAAATGAATGAACAATCGCGTTAGTGAATGAATGAACATTTGTGAGTGAATAATTAGACCATATAGTTAATTATGCCTTACGTAATGAGCTGTTACATCCTAATGAAATGGACAATAAATTCGGTCGTAGTACATCGCTTCTACTGACTCGCTTCCCAATGACGTGTCGTTCAATACCATGAGGTGAGGCTCACGCTTGTGCTCTGGTGGTTGCAGCCATCGTGTTCAGTCATGCGTAAAAAATTGGGTCCATTCATGACACTGATTGTTAAAGACGACCTTCACATCATTTAAATAAACGACATTAATTTACCTCTGCTTTTAATACATGAACTATAAGTCAGTTATGTGGGCCACATTGAGGGATGGATGGTTTAAAAATATAGTAATAATAATAATAATAATAATAATAATAATAATAATAATAAAATAATAACAGTATTTTTTAGCTGTACCAGACATAGGACAAAATTTCGGCTTTATTTTATTTACAAATTTAAAAAAAAATTAATTCCCTTTTTATAAGGGGGCGTCAATAAATGACGTCGTGCACCTAAAAAGTGCGAGGTGCATGGATGTGAAAGAACTGTGACGTCACATCAAAACTCCCAAATTTAAATCAAATTTCCAACTTAAATATTTGATACCTTACAATTTATTTTATCATGTTATACATGGGCTTCACGCGTGTTACGATATTAGAGTGCAGCATTACTCTAAATACATACTTAAATGACAAAAATGTGATTTGAAATATGCCTAGTTTCAAATACGAAATACGGCTTTTATGGCCGCAAAGGGGGGGGGGCACACATATTTTGTGTTGTCATACTGGAGCATGAGTCTAATTAACCGAAAGAGAGTGACGCCATTTATGGATGACCGATAACCAGATTATATAGGTTTTATTATATTGAGAAAAAATATTTTCATTTCGTTAGGTTGTAGCTTAAATGTTAATACCATTATTCATAACGTAAGTTTAAAAAGTGGCGAACCTTTCAGAGCCTACCTGGGGGCACTGAGTGTTTTGCCCCTTTACTGTTCCACAAATTAAAACTGTTCTCCTAGTGAAGAAAAATGTGGTGAAATCCGTTACTGATCACTATTTAACCGGCCACCACTTAACCTGGTCAGTATTTAACCGGGCCACCATTTAACTGGGCCACCGTTTAACCGGACCACCATTTAACCGGGCCACCATTTAACCGGGCCACCATTTAACTGGACCACCATTTAACCGGGCCACCATTTAACCGGGCTACTATTTAACCTGGTCAGAATTTAGCCTGGCTACTATTAACCGGGCCACCATTTAACCTGGTCAGTATTTAGCCTGGCTACTATATAACCCGGCCACCATTTAACCTGGTCAGTAATTAGCCTGGCTACTATATAACCGTGCCACCATTTAACCTGGTCAGTATTTAGCCTGGCTACTTTATAACCGGGCCACCATTTAAACTGGTCAGTATTTAATCTGGCAGCCGTTTAACCTTGCCAGTATTTAGCCTGGCAGCCATTTAACCGGGCCACAACTTAACCTTGCTACGTATTTAACAAGATATGCGTACAAACTAACACGTTTAAGATTGGATGTTTGCTCCCAGGAATTTTAGCTACAATATCATACAGTCCCAAGTAATTTTGTTTGTCATTATCACCCATTCTAAAATGTCACAATATCATACAGAAGGTACAATTGTTTAGTTTGTCCACATCACCCATTCTAAAATGTCACAATATCATACAGCCCCAAGTAATTTTGTTTGTCATTATCACCCATTCTAAAATGTCACAATATCATACAGCCCCAAGTAATTTTGTTTGTCTATATCACTCATTCTAAAATATCACAATATCATATAGAAGGTACAATTGTTCAGTTTGTCCACATCATCCATTCTAAAATATCACAATATCATATAGAAGGTACAATTGTTTAGTTTGTCCACATCACTCATTCTAAAATGTCACAATATCATATAGAAGGTACAATTGTTTAGTTTGTCCACATCACTCATTCTAAAATGTCACAATATCATA
>MUZC01000303.1:333782-344152 GCA_002072015.1 Radix auricularia | reverse complement strand
GTTTGGTTGTTGTATGTGATGGTGTTTGGTTGTTGTATGTGGTGGTGTTTGGTTGTTGTATGTGGTGGTGTTTGGTTGTTGTTGTGAGTGGTGGTGTTTGGTTGTTAATGTGTGTGATGGTGTTTGGTTGTTGTATGTGGTGGTGTTTGGTTGTTGTATGTAGATGTGTTTGATTGCTGTATGTAGATGTGTTTGGTTGTTGTATGTGGTGGTGTTTGGTTGTTGTATGTAGTGGTGTTTGGTTTGTTGTATGTGGTGGTGTTTGGTTGTTGTATGTGGTGGTGTATGGTTGTTGTATGTGGTGGTGTTTGGTTGTTGTATGTAATGATGTTTGTATGTGGTAATGTTTGGTTGTTGTATGTGGAGGTGTTTGATTGTTGTATGTATTAGTGTTTGATTGTTGTATGTAGAGGTGTTTGATTTTTGTATGTGGTGGTGTTTGGTTTTTGTATGTTGTCGTGTTTGTTTATTGTATGTGGTGGTGTTTGGTTGTTGTATGGGGAGGTGTTTGTTTATTGTATGTGGTGGTGTTTGGTTCTTGCTTGTGGTGGTGTTTTGTTGTCGTATGTGGTGGTTTTTTGTTTTTTTGTATGTGGTGGTGTTTGGTTGCTGTATAAGGTGGTGTTTGGTTGTTGTATGTGGTGGTGTTTTGTTGTTGTATGTGGTGGTGTTTGGTTGTTGTATATGGTGGTGTTTGGTTGTTGTATAAGGTGGTGTTTGGTTGCTGTATGTGGTGGTGTTTTGTTGTTGTATGTGGTGGTGTTTGGTTGTTGAATAAGGTGGTATTTGGTTGTTGTATAAGGTGGTGTTTGGTTGTTGAATAAGGTGGTGTTTGGTTGTTGTATGTGGTGGTGTTTGGTTGTTGTATAAGGTGGTGTTTGGTTGTTGTATGTTTTGGTGTTTTGTTGTTGTATGTGGAGGTGTTTGGTTGTTGTATGTGGTGGTGTTTGGTTGTTGTATGTGGTGGTGTTTGGTTGTTGTATGTGGTGGTGTTTGGTTGTTGTATAAGGTGGTGTTTGGTTGTTGTATGTGGTGGTGTTTGGTTGTTGTATGTGGTGGTGTTTGGTTGTTGTATGTGGTGGTGTTTTTGTTGTTGTATGTGGTGGTGTTTGGTTGTTGTATGTGGTGGAGTTTGGTTGTTGTTGTGTGTGGAGATGGAGTTTGGTTGTTGTTGTGTGTGGTGGTGGTGTTTGGTTGTTGTATGTGGTGGTGTTTGGTTGTTGTTGTGTGTGGTGTTTGGTTGTTGTATGTGGTGGTGTTTGGTTGTTGTTGTGTGTGGTGGTGGTGTTTGGTTGTTGTGTGTGGTGGTGTTTGGTTGTTGAATAAGGTGGTGTTTGGTTGTTGTATAAGGTGGTGTTTGGTTGTTGAATAAGGTGGTGTTTGGTTGTTGTATGTGGTGGTGTTTGGTTGTTGTTGTGTGTGGTGGTGGTGTTTGGTTGTTGTGTGTGGTGGTGTTTGGTTGTTGTATGTGGTGGTGTTTGTTTGTTGTATGTGGTGGTGTTTGGTTGTTGTTGTGAGTGTTGGAGTTTGGTTGTTGTTGTATGTGGTGGTGTTTGGTTGTTGTTGTGAGTGTTGGATTTTGGTTGTTGTTGTATGTGGTGGTGTTTGGTTGTTGTATGAGGTGGTGTTTGGTTGTTGTATGTGGTGGTGTTTGGTGGTTGTATTTGGTGGTGTTTGGTTTGTTGTATGTGGTGGTGTTTGGTTGTTGTATGTGGTGGTGTTTGGTTGTTGTATGTGGTGGTGTTTGGTTGTTGAATAAGGTGGTTTTTGGTTGTTGTATGTTTTGGTGTTTTGTTGTTGTATGTGGAGGTGTTTGGTTGTTGTATAAGGTGGTATTTGGTTGTTGTAAGTGGAGGTGTTTGGTTGTTGTATGGGGTGTTGATAGGTGTCTATGTGGTGTTTGGTTGTTGTATGTGGTGGTGTTAGGTGGTTGAATGGGGTGGTGATAGGTGTCTATGTGGTGTTTGGTTGTTGTATGTGGTGGTGTTAGGTGGTTGAATTGGGTGGTGATAGGTGTCTATGCTGTGTTTGGTTGTTGTATGTGGTGGTGTTAGGTGGTTGAATGGGGTGGTGATAGGTGTCTATGTGGTGTTTTGTTATTGTATGTGGTGGTGTTAGGTGGTTGAATGGGGTGGTGATAGGTGTCTATGTGGTGTATGGTTGTTGTATGTGGTGTGTTAGATGGTTGAATGGGGTGGTGATTGGAATCTATGTGGTGTTTGGTTGTTGTATGTGGTGGTGTTAGGTGGTTGAATGGGGTGTTTATATGTGGGTGTCTACCATGGTGTGTAAGTTGATTTTTTGGTGTAGACTGGCTGCTACATGATTTAAAACCTGTTAAAACGTGTAATCATTATTTTAAGAGCTGCGACGGACGTCGTGTAAGAGGGCCTGAATAGTTTTTGTTGTACGCAAGTAATGTCCCCTGCAATCTCACGATGGTAAGGGATTTTTTTATGGTGTTTTTTTAAACGTTTGTGGGACAAATAAATAATAAAATCATTCGTTGTCATATGTGCTTATATCTGAGATATAATTAATTGAAAGATGTCATTAGATGTCAGATGTCATTCTATGTCAGATGTCATTCGCTGTCAGGTGTAATTCGTTGTCAGATGACATTTGTTGTTAGATGTCATTTGTTTTGAGATGTCATTCATTGTCAGATGACATTTGTGGTTAGATGTCATTCGTTGTCAGATGTCATTGGTTGTCAGACAGTATTAGTTGTAAGACGTCTTTCGTTGTCAGATGTGATTCTTTTTCAGATGTAACTGGTTGTCACTGTCATTCATAGTCAAATGTCACTGGCGAAAGGATGGCATTGATAGGCAGTATAATTTTTCTGTTTTCATTTTTGTTTTGTTCCGATTCGGGTATTAATGCAGAGGTTTATAAAAAGTATGGTAAAAAAATACAGTATCATAAAATTCAATGTGTGGATTTGACAGGGGGTCATACGTTAATACTGAGTCAAACGTTTTGTGACCACTAACGCTCGAGCTCATATGTTCACTTGTGTGACCATTCTATCCAATTCAACCTATCACGACAATAACTTAGTGAAGGGAATGAAAGTGGTCGCACTAATCGTCCAGCTCATATATACACATGTTCACTTTGTGACCATTCTATCCAATTCAACCCATCACGACAATAACTTAGTGAAGGGAATGAAAGTGGTCGCACTAATCGTCCAGCTCATATATACGCATGTTCACTTTGTGACCATTCTATCCCATTCAACCTATCACGACAATAACTTAGGGAAGGGAATGAAAGTGGTCGCTAATGAGGTGAGCTTTTTTTGTTGGAGGTTTGAATTTGAAGGAAATGTAGAAAATAAAAATTGAAGAAGAAACGCTTCAAATGAAGGGGAAAAACACACAGGCAAATTAGACACCGGAAACGATATATTAGAGTTGGCGTAGACTTCTATCTCGTGATAAAAATTACATTTTAAAGCTTTTCCCTAAATCTTATTCAATGTATTCTATTGAAAAATTACATCGCAAAGATAGGATGGCAAGAAGGATTAAACGAAACAAAAACTTCTACTTGTGGCATATCTCGGTGAAGTTCAAAGAATTTAAATCTCATACAAAACTCTTTCTTGACTCACATGAGGATCTTTTGAAGAGGTCTTTTTGTTAATATTTTAATCTTTGAAGTAATAAAAAAAGAAACTTCGCTGTAAGAAATTTTTAAAAAAAATATAATTTTGAGTATAGTGGAGCAGAAGTGGAATAAGGGGAGGTGTCAGGAGAAATAAATGGTGGCAATGATGTGAGAACTATGTGAACTGGTAAGTGAAGATATAAGTGAAGGGTATATACAAAGTCTGAGAAGGTACACACTCGCTTGCAGATAGATTGAGGTGGTAAACACTCATACATCGAGAGACTGAGAAGGTATACACTTATAGAGAGACTGAGAAGGTATACACTTATAGAGAGACTGAGAAGGTATACACTTATAGAGAGACTGAGAAGGTATACACTTATAAAGGGATTGAGAAGTTATACACTTATAGAGAGACTGAAAAGGTATACACTTATAGAGAGACTGAGAATGTTTACACTTAGAGAGAGACTGAGAAGGTATACACTTAGAGAGAGACTGAGAAGGTATACACTTATAGAGAGACTGAGAAGGTATACACTTATAGAGGGATTGATAAGTTATACACTTATAGAGAGACTGAAAAGGTATACACTTATAGAGAGACTGAGAATGTTAACACTTAGAGTGAGACTGAGAAGGTATACACTTAGAGAGAGACTGAGAAGGTATACACTTAGAGAGAGACTGAGAAGGTATACACTCATAGAGAGACTAAGATGGTATATACTTATAGAGAGACTTAGAATGTATTCACTCTTAAATAGAGAGACTTGAAAGGCATACATTCGTACATCGAGGGACTGAGAAGGTACACACTCATAGATAGACTGAGAAGGTATAAACTCATAAAGAGACTTACAAGTTATACACTGATATAGATACTGAAAACGTATACATTCATAGAGAGACTGAGAAGGTATACACGTATAAAGACAGAAGGCATACACTCTTACATAGAGATCCTGAGAAGGTACACAGTCATAGAGATACTGAGAAAGTATACACTCACAGATAGACTGAAGAAGTATGCACATAAGAAGACTGACTTGTTATGGACTCGTACATAGTAAGACTAAGAAATAACACAGAGAAAGTATACATAGAATGTATGCATATAACGTATACATTCGGAGCGAGCTGAAGATGCCGTCTACGGAGCAATACGAGATTCAATTTAAACATACAAACATTATATGACGAAGAGAATAGAGGAGAAGAAAGCGTGCAACAAAAATCCCCGATCTTAAGAGATGCGAATCTACGTGGTCGCTTTAACTCTACAGGAGAAACTCTCCAAGTTATCTTATACTCCTTCTATGCAGAAGATTATTGCGTCCACAGACCATTATGGATGATCTGTTGGCAAGTGGTGCAGCGTTCACAGGCCACGGCTGTGAGGGTTCCAAGTATTTCCCAGCCCCTATCTAATGTTAGGTACCCATTTTGAGCTGGCTGGACTAAGGGACACCCTAGACTCCGGGCACACATCTTTGCCTTTGCATGGATTCGAACCGTGACCATCGGTACGCACGTCGAGCGCGCTGCCACTGACCACCGTTTTTTAATTAAAATCAACTCACGAAATCTGATACTATTTAAAATCGAATAGATGATTAGATATCTTTTTTTTTAAATTGGGCTCAATGAATCTAGGCGTATTGATAAACATTTCTCCTATTTTTGAGTTGAATATATTTAAAGCTAAATTAGGAACGTTTCCAAAATTATTTATTGTAGCTCTATAAAAAATATTTTATGAGTTGCAAAAAGAAACTGTAAAATTATATTGAAAATCTCTTTAATAAAATTTTAATGACTTTGGTGGTCTATAAATAATACCATTCTCTTCAAAATTAAAATTAGCATTTATTATACCTTTTTAAAAAAAATCTTATTTTACGTGACATTACTCTTTAAAATGTTTGCTAATATANTATATATATATATTAAAAAAATATGAAATCTGTGGGCTTGAGCATATTTAACGTTTTAAAACAGCTCCAAATAAAGCCAATAAAATTAGTATATGCCCATAAAATTAGTATATGCCCATAATATTTTATCTATACTAATTAACACATTAATTCCCGCCCGAATCTCCGATTTTTAAACTGATTATTCAAATCGGTTTGAAAATTGTAAGTCTTTTCTTTTATTTGTTATTTCATGGAGACTTCAAATTTTATTTCAGAGACATGATGGCAACAGCAGCTTTAACGTTTGTATAAATAAATGTAGAGAAAATCTTTTGTCAAGTTTAGTTTTGATGTTGCATACCAAACAGTTTATATACTAAACTCTTTCATTAGTTTTTACGTACAGTGAGCAACATTGTGAGATGAGACGTTGCGAATTTTTTCAAAGAGCTTTCACACTATTGCCTATTAGCGCAACATACCACACTAGCATGCAATAAAAGCACCAGCACACATACGTATATGTCATACCACACAGCCCCAACGGTGACTCGTCAAAACGGGCCAAACAAAATGGTCCCGACATCACGGCCCAAGTCAACACGACAACTGTCAAAACGCCTTTAGTCAAATAGGACCTGGTGAAATCGGCCCTGGTCAATCGACCGGAGCCATATAGCACCAACAGCCAACATTCCATACAGCACCAACAGCCAACATTCCATACAGCCCCAACAGCCAACATTCCATACAGCACCAACAGCCAACATTCCATACAGCACCAACAGCCAACATTCCATACAGCACCAACAGCCAACATTCCATACAGCACCAACACAACAGACAACATTCCATACAGCACCAACAGCCAACATTCCATGCAGCACCAACAGCCAACATTCCATACAGCACCAACAGCCACCATTTCACACAGCACCAACAGCCAACATTCCATACAGCACCAACAGCCACCATTTCACACAGCACCAACAGCCAACATTCCATACAGCACAATTAGCCAACATTACATACAGCACCAACACCCACCACGCCACACAGCACCAACACTCACCACGCCACACAGCACCAACACCCACCACGCCACACAGCACCAACACCTACCACGCCACCACAGCACCAACACCCACCACGCCACACAGCACCAACACCCATCATTCCAAACAGCACCAACACCCAACACGCCATACAGCACCAACACCCACCACGCCACACAGCACCAACACCCACCATTTCACACAGCACCAACACCCACCACGCCACACAGCACCAGCACCCACCACGCCACACAGCACCAGCACCCACCACGCCACACAGCACCAACACCCACCACGTCACACAGCACCAACACCCACCACGCCATACAGCACCAACACCATTCACGCCACACAGCACCAGCACCCACCACGCCACTCAGCACCAACACCCACCATTTCACACAGCACCAACACCCACCACGCCACACAGCACCAGCACCCACCACGCCACACAGCACCCTACAGCTCCCACACTGTGTGAAGCCCATGCACGTGTGACACTCAAAAAAAGATACCTCTCAGCAGAAGCCATCCATCACTGCCTCAACAACGGCCCCACCACACACACGGGCGCCCCGGGGGAGGGAGGATTTTATCCACGGGGAGCACGAGTTGGGGTGAGAATAGAGATGTGGCGCTGCACTGGGGCGCTGGTCCGAAATGGTCAATGCCAATGGCAAAAAATTTCCTTGAAATTGATATTTGCATACAAGACAAACACTGAAATGTTGAGGAACAGCTAGGCGCTCCCTGTGGGTTAATTCTGCTGAGTGTTTTATTCATTAGCCGCGACAGAAACACTGACAGGAATCAGACTTGTTTCTGACAGATTAACCGGCTGGAAACAGGCTTGTTTCGTGTTGTCAAATCATTAATTAATCAAGAATATTAATCTAGCGCTAATATTAATTAAGAAATGATAGTGCGATAAACAATGGCGCCTAAAACTAACCCATTACTCCCAACCATTACAAACACACAATCAATACTGACTATAATTCGTGGACTCGCCATATACTTTAATTGATTTATTAAAAAGAATCTAAGTTAATCACTTTATCTTACTACTAGAAAGTCAACGAATAAATAGCAAAATGAATTTATGTCAAATTCATTCAGGCTGACAAAAAATGAAACACTCTGCATCGCTTTCATAATTGAATAAATAAAAACAGTAAACAAATTATTTATAATTTTTTGTCTCGCCTTTGACTTGAACTCGTCTCAGTCAGATCAGTGGCGCTACATCGAGACCATTGACATGGAAACATGCTCTTACATGTTTTTGGTTGTTGCTGAGAAGATCATGCACCTATTTCGCCTAATGACGTATTCGGTAATATTAGCCAATCAAAATATCTCCACCAATGAAGAATTCGGTAATATTAGCCAATCAAATTATCTCCACCAATGAAGAATTCGGTAATATTAGGCAATCAAAATATCTCCACCAATGAAGAATTCGCAGAATGGAAAACACAAATCGTTCAAGTAGTGACGTTTAGAAATATTCATTATTAATGATACCCCCTCCCTCCCAACCTCAATCTTTTAAACGACACGCACTTGTTTTCACATTACACGATTATGTTCATATTGTAACACACATTGTTTTCACACTAACTACACGGTTATGTTTATATTGTAACCAACATCATGAATTTGTAGTTCGTGAAACATCTAAAAATTACGCACCTAACCCGAATGGCATGTTAAGAAATTCATTTAGCCAGCAAAAAAAGAATGTATCTTGTTTGTTAACTTTTCCTTTTTCCTATCAGCGTTTGACAGACCGCTGACCGGAAGTGTTACCTAGAGAATGATGTCATAATTGAATTTAATATCGCAATCGTGACAATCTATGCTCTCGTGGTACACTTATTGTCTACTGCTAAACACCAAGCCATAATCAACAACTTCTGAAAAAAATAGCAGTTTTTTTTTAAAAAAGTAATTTATTAGTGCTAAGTATTTTTAAATTTATACCCTTCAGAGGTTTAAAGTCACTCTCTTACATTTGTACTTTTCTTAGTTTACACGTGAGTATTCCAAAATTAAATTTAATCTGTGAGACCTCTTAATGTCTCGAAGTCATGAAAATGGTTCCATGTGTTTTTACATTGGAAGCCTTAAACCTTTTTAAGAAACTCAAGTTTTGTCGACAAAGTTTGTTTGATTTAGTATTGAACCAGAATCTATAATATAAAATTCTCCTCATGGTTCAACCATGCCGGACACCAAGCTGTCTAACCCTATCGACCAATCAGCTGGCAATAAAAGGTAGTACAGAGGGTAGGGGTCATCGACACCAACAATACGTTCAATGGAGGTCAATTACTTTGTTCTTTCAGAACAACAGAATAGCCTGTATTTCGTAGTGTAGTTGTTATTACATTCGCCAAACACGCGGGTGGTCGTAGGTTCAAGCCCCAGCTAAGATATTACTTTTTTTAATTTTAAAAAATGTTTGTGTTTGTGCCCAATCATTTCCCACTTTCTTTTCGCAACACGGCTGTAAACTTTGTTTCTCGACATTGGCATAATAACATCGTGCTCTCCGTTGTGCTCAGTGATAGAAAAATAGTCACACACTCTTCTCAGCAATTACTTTCATAAAATGAATACTTAAGGCGCCCTCCCTCGCTCTCCAGGCATGCGCAACTGTACCCGCAGCAGTGTGTACTTCATCGCTCCTGTGTTCCAAGCCGCTTTTGTATCTCCTACACTTGTCAGAGCCACGTTGCATTTGCATTGTTCTCTTCGATTCCGGTTGGTTTGGTTTGCTAACGTGGCCAAACGTTCAAAAAGATATGTTTGTATCTTCCAAAACCAGTTTTTTCAGTCACAGTCGTTTGCCCAACCCACCCCATTTGGACAACTGTGTTTTTCAGGAAGTCTTCACCCGTCACTAAATCATGAGCGGCGAATGCTACGACTCGGGGTCGGCTAGTTATTTATATACCTTGAACCTTAAAAATTGTGTTGGAAATCAGCCTGTTTGGTGTAATTTTAATGTTAAATTTATTCCTGAGAAAATTTTTCTGCTAGGTTTATTAAATATTTTATTCTTTATTGTGTTGGTTACCCTTACAATGTCATGGTCACAACTTTCCTGTGATTATTTCACAATAAATCGCTAGTCCTGGTCTGTTTTCTTTTTAAAAATAAATGAACTATTTAATCTTTTAAAGTAATTTTTTGACAATTTGCTTTAAGTTTATGGTGTTATTTGTGTCACTAGAATGTTCATCTAAGCTACACTTGGTCCTTAGCTCAAAGTCCTCTATCTCCCGGTCAAGCCCCTATTGACATAAAAACCAAAATCTCCAACTAACCGTTTGGGGCACTGTTACTATCAAATTCACAGTTAACCTAATAAAAATGATAATATAAATTAGTATTTACTCAATGATATTTTTTTTAATTCACAGAAAAGAAATGTATTCAAAGCAACGACTTAAACCATGTGCTCTGATATTCCAATGCATTGTCTGTACAGCTTGTATTTAGTCTGGAAAAATTGGACGGTTCAAAAATCTGTGTCGTTAATTAATTTTATTTAGTCTGTGTCAGTGAATACAACAGCAGGGGCTAGGAGTCAATGACTCCAATTGTACAGCCGTCTGTGTCAGTGAGTACAACAGCAGGGGCTAGGAGTCAATGACTCCAATTGTACAGCCGTCTGTGTCAGTGAGTACAACAGCAGGGGCTGGGAGTCAATGACTCCAAATGTACAGTCGTCTGTGTCAGTGAGTACAACAGGTTGTGTGTGGTG
>MUZC01000303.1:264168-301639 GCA_002072015.1 Radix auricularia | reverse complement strand
CATGCAGTGTACTGCCCTGTGTCCATGACATGCAGTGTACTGCCCTGTGTCCATGACATGCAGTGTACTGCCCTGTGTCCATGACATGCAGTGTACTGCCCTGTGTCCATGACATGCAGTGTACTGCCCTGTGTCCATGACATGCAGTGTACTGCCCTGTGTCCATGACATGCAGTGTACTGCCCTGTGTCCATGACATGCAGTGTACTGCCCTGTGTCCATGACATGCAGTGTACTGCCCTGTGTCCATGACATGCAGTGTACTGCCCTGTGTCCATGACATGCAGTGTACTGCCCTGTGTCCATGACATGCAGTGTACTGCCCTGTGTCCATGACATGCAGTGTACTGCTGGCGGCACCTATGCTTGCTATTGATTACTCTCTTTCAGATATGTAGAGAACTTGTCGATGTGACCATCTTGAGTTAATCTCTGAGCTAAACTTTATATTTCTAATAGTTTGACAGTAATCTGGGAAAATGAATAATCCTTTTAAAACGAGGTTCAGTGTCATCAACTCAGGCTATTTTTAGTTCTTTATACAATTTTATTTATTTATAAATTTTTAATTTTTAAACAGTAAAAAATTCTCTTCTTTCTCGTGCGCACCGCCTGCACACAATTCGTGCGTTTAAGTGCGATTCGGCAAGGTATCTATCCTGAAAATGTGCGAACCGTATTATCTCTGCATTTGATCAAGGCGAAGCAGCGAGGTATCTGCCGGTAACACGATATAGGCACTAGGTCTATAAATTTATATTTATTAGATCAATGACTGATGTCCAAGTCTGAGAGATGGTTGGAGCTAATTAAAAATTACCACCTGTCATATACGACTGTTCCTAGTAGCACCTTGCGTGTGGGGGAAAATTGAAAAAAAAACGTAATAGGTTTTATCATTTATGTATGGCGGAAAAAAAAAGAAGATGCTGTATAAATTATTTTTTTATTCAAATGACTCTAAGCTCATCTAGTGAGTATAGTATGGGATATTAACCTGTGGAGTGCTCGTCGTAAAAAAAAAAAGCTATGCGACCGTCTGTTGTCAACGAAACAATACGAGTCACCTTTTTTTAAAAAATTCAAAATGGCCGCCATCTGATTTTGACGTCTGCCGACACGTTGGCCGGCCATAATCATTGACTCGCGCCGTGGTAGTCGGGGAGGCTCATTTGAATGCGGGCTCAACAGGTGGCGCCCCCTCTTTTCATTTCATGCCCGCGAGTTTGGTTATTTACAGTTTTTGTGCAGAGCACTTAACAACGAATGGTCCGGATTATATCATTAAAACTGCCCCAATGGGCGAGCAACTAAGCCTTTTATTTGTGGACAAGCATGCACTTGAGAATATCTTTATTGTTGACCTCATCCTTGGGTTGAAACAGTTCCCAGGTTCAGATTTAATATATTTTTTAAAACTTTTAAACAGTTACTGATTAAGGCCAACTGAATTAACTCTAAGAGTAGAACAACAGTTTTTCCCCTATTCTTTGTGATTCTTGATGTTGGGGGTCCTATGACGATGTTAGCTTCTGATGCATGTATGTGATAAACTGAAGAATCAAAATATGGCACGAAAAGAAAAAATTCCTGAAGGATTCGTTCCGCAATCTATTCTTTTCTTCTCTCTTTCCCCCCTCTCCCCCTCTCTCCCTATCTCTCTCCCTCTCTCTCTCTCTCTCTCTCTCTCTCTCTCTCTTTTTCCCTCTCTCCCTTCCCCCCTTTCTCTCTTTCCCCCTCTCTCTCTCTTTCCCTCTCTCTCTATTTTTCTTTCTCTTTCCCTCTCTCTGTCTTTCTCTCTCTCTTTCTCCCTCTCTCTCCCCTCTCTCTTCCCCCTCTCTCTCCCTCCCTCTCTCTCTCTTTCTCTCTCTCCCTCTATCTTTTTCTCCCTCTCTCTCTATAGCTCACTTGTAAAAATGCACGATGATGTACGGGAAAACCGATTTCCAAGCAAACAAAAAAAAATATCTTTTTTTCAAACTACCCCCTATGTGGATTAATGTCTTTCATCCTTCCCCTACTATCAGGACACGTGGCCAGATTTCCATATTCCGTAAGTCATTTCCCTACCAATAGCCCACCCTCATCTTTTAATGACAGTTCTTTCCCCTTTTTTTTGTCCTTTTATAACCAGCCATAAAACCCACTGCGGTTTGCCAGTTGGTCGCCACACCCAGCGGTCAGTCAGAGACCAGTCGCGTGCGACCGTCACATTGTAGCGTCTCTGGTTCTATCCACACCCAGTCTACATGGGTCTCTTTAACTTTCAAGTTTCTTCTATCCGTCATGTCTTTGTTTAGTTTTCCGACTATTTAACAATAAATATTTAATTAAACAACCCGTAAAAAAAGTTTTTGACTATAAATCGAAATATATAAGAGACATAACTAAAAGTATTTGATTATGTTCAATATCATACGCACCGCGCTACAAATATTTACAGACTGAAAGTGACTGAACTCCCCTTGCTGTAAAACACGGAGATTTGGTCATCGATGGCTGGAGTGAACTACAGTGACCCGTGGAGGTCAACTATAGCAGACGGCTACATAGACATGCATAGAGATTAACTAAAAATTCATTCTTTTAATTACGGTCTATTCGATCAATTTGAAATTTTGACACAATGCATTGTTAGGTGAAACACGTGTATTTGCAAAATTTCAGCTCTATAGAATCACGGAAATTGGGTCTTTTTAAATTTTTATTTTTCCGCGGGTTTGAGCACGACACGACGGTGAAGTTAATATCAGGGATTTAAAAATAAGATATTATTTTATAAAAATTTGAACTCATATTTCAATGGATGGAGGTTGGGGTTCATTTTGTAGTTCAAATTCACAGTAACTTGAACCCTTAATGAAAACGTAGAGAAAATATTCGTTTTTTAAGAAAATAATCGAGCAACCTCATTTGTTGAGAACCGTGTCATTTGTTGAGAACCATGTCATTTCTTGAGAGCAATCTTCTAATAAGAACTGAGTCAATTGTTGAGAGCAATCATCTAAGAACTGAGTCATTTGTTGAGAGCAATCATCTAAGAACTGAGTCATTTGTTGAGAGAAATCTTCTAATAAGAACTGAGTCAATTTTTGAGAGCAATCTTCTAAGAACTGAGTCATTTGTTGAGAGAAATCTTCTAATAAGAACTGAGTCATTTGTTGAGAGCAATCTTCTAAGAACTGAGTCATTTGTTGAGAGAAATCTTCTAATAAGAACTGAGTCATTTGTTGAGAGCAATCTTCTAATAAGAACTCGGTCATTTGTTGAGAGCAGTGTCACTTTTTTAGAGCAGTGTCATTTGTGAGAGCAGTGTCATTTGTGAGAGCAGTGTCATTTGTTGAGAGCAGTGTCATTTCTTGAGAGCAATTTCATTTGTTGAGAGCAGTGTCATTTGTTGAGAGCAGTGTCATTTGTTGAGAGCAGTGTCATTTGTTGAGAGCAGTGTCACTTTTTTAGAGCAGTGTCATTTGTGAGAGCAGTGTCATTTGTTGATAGCAGTGTCATTTGTTGAGAGCAGTGTCATTTCTTGAGAGCAATGTCATTTGTTGAGAGCAGTGTCATTTGTTGAGAGCAGTGCCATTTGTTGAGAGCAGTGTCATTTGTTGAGAGCAGTGTCATTTGTTGAGAGTAGTGTCATTTGTTGAGAGCAGTCAGTCATCAACCCAATCACAAACCATGTATAGCTAATTACCCCAAAAAATCACAATCCATGTATAGGTAATCCCCCATACAATCCCAATAACTAATTACCCCCACACAATCACAATCCATGTATAGCCGAGTCCCCCACACACACACAATCCTTGTTATCCCGCTGTATCGTACTTTGACCCCAGTCCGCCGGGCTGGTTGAGGTATCACAAAGCTAGCAGACTGAAATTCACAAATGTGATTTCCTTTGGGGTTTTATGAGCTTTTATTGTCTCTGCTACCACATTGAGAGTGGGAGTGTGGTTTTTTTCCCTCTTTTTTTTTTCTATTTGGGGTGAGGGATAGGGGATATTTACGGTAGCGACTCGCATGTCCAACAAAAAATTACAATCAACTCTTGCGTAACTGGTACATCCATTCGTGAATTAAATCGGTATTAAATGGATTGCTGCTATTTTTAGACTAGTTTTTTTTTTTTTAATTGCGCAAGTAATTCCCATCCAACTTCAGTAAGAATTTTTTTTTTAAAAATAAATTTCAATACTAAGGAGTTATTTGTGCATTGTTTTGGTTGTTTCTTGTTTATTTTCTTTTTTATTATTATTCTTCTATGACATCACGAACAAGGTTCAAGCGGGCAGAAAAAGGTGGGGGAAGGGATGTCATTACTTTGCTTCTCGGTGAGTATTGCCCTGATCGGATCAAAAGGTCAAAAAGTCATTCTAGATAAAACCACCCAATGCTCCTTTCATCGAGATGGTTTCCCATTACCATTGGAGATTCCCGTTGGCTTTGAAAAGAGAACGACAAAAATGAGATGGTCATCTTATGGTCAACTTCTTTTGGCGCCTTGTCCATCCCGGGAGGCCGTGGAAGGGGTATCTGGTCATCAGTGGTCAGTTTACGACCCGTGGAATTAATTGACATGGCGATTGGACCCAGAAAATAGTTGTGTTTTCTGTTCAATTTCTTTCTGTCGACTATTTATAGCCGGCTACGTTATTATCAATTATTTGGTTCCCGTGTTTTACACTGGCCTGGTAGAGAGGAAGAATCCGAGTTGGTTCTCGTGTTGGAATAGGAGCTCTACATATTGGTGGTTGGGGGGGGGGGGGTCAGCTTCATACCATTTCCAATATTCCCATGATATTTCATTTACATTGGACATTCAGGAATTTCTTTTAACATACATGCGTGAGGTACACTTCGAAACGTCTCTTCACCTCTAGAGACTTCATCATTTCTTTGAAGATTTGACTTGTACTATTATGTGAGGCGTACCTCATCTTTCTAATTTTTTTTAGAAAAGAAGCAATTGCGCTCTCTTAGATTTATGGCATGGAAGTGTGCACCTCACGATCCGTTATTGACACTCGCTGCAAGAAGCGTAACTGGTTTTTCCGCGCCCCTGGCTAATTTTTTTTTTAGCGCCCTTGGCAAATGATACATGGATATAACAGAAAATAGTAGGAAAATACTAAATTTGAAAAAAATTGAAGGATTAGAGCACGGCGCCCTTGTCAACTTACCCAATGCCAAGTCGTTGTTACGCCTTTGGTCACTGCAAGAGTTTTTGATAACTTCCAGACACATACATCATACCTCATACATCATTAGTTGCGGTCTGGTAGCCAATGTTTGATGATTTTAGCCATTTTAAGAAAATATGTAACTTTTTTTAAAAAAATAGTTCAATGTTGGTTCTTTTCTAACTAATGACACTTTCATTTGAAAAAAACGCTGAAAATTTATTTTTACAAACTTTTGAATGTTTTAGCAACAAATACTTTCATATAAACACATACATACATGTAAACACATACACACATGTAAACACATACACACATGTAAACACATACACACATGTAAACACATACACACATGCAAACACATACACACATGTAAACACATACACACATGTAAACACATACACACATGTAAACACATACACACATCACATGTAAACACATACACACATGTAAACACATACACACATGTAAACACATACACACATGTAAACACATACACACATGTAAACACATGCACACATGTAAATACATACACACATGTAAACACATACACACATGTAAACACATACACACATGTAAACACACACACACATGTAAACACACACACACATGTAAACACACACACATGTAAACACATACACACATGTAAACACATACACACATGTAAACACATACACACATTTAAACACATACACACATGTAAACACATACACACATGTAAACACATACACACATGTAAACACATACACACATGTAAACACTTACACACATGTAAACACATACACACATGTAAACACATACACACATGTAAACACATACACACATGTAAACACATACACACATGTAAACACATACACACATGTAAATGGCGTAGAAATCAACAACCACATCGCCCACCTTACCCTATTTCTCCTAACCCCCAAAAATGACCACCCTCTGTGATAGCAATGAACTAATAATGTTTACTAATTATTGACCATTTGTGTTTGTGACCACTGAGATTTATTTTTTATTATTTATATTTTATTTTTTTATTTTTTTTTTGTTTTAGTATTATTTATTTATTTTATTTTATTTTTGCACATAATTTTACACCGGCCAGGGCGGACGAGTTCACATGCGAACTCAACGGCTACGTGTCCACGACCAAGGCGGGCCACCGATAAGGAGGAAACCGGCTGTGGTTAAGCTTGGAGAGGGATGGGCGCCGCCAAGCAATTCTTGCCCTAGACACACCATATGACTATTATACTAACTCAACACATACCGGCTCGGCCGTCGCCCGGGTTAACAAGGGCCGCGTCTACCATTGCACACCAGGATGGGGACGTAAAATCTACTACTGGTGCACCACAACCAACACCCCGATACAACCTCAAAAGAAGAGGAGACATAATTATTGGCACATGGAATGTAAGAACCTTACATGCAACAGGAAAAGTGGAAGAACTGACCCACGAACTGGAACGATACCAATGGAATGTCATCGGACTATGTGAGACCCGATGGAAAAGCTTTGGTGAACTCGCAACAGAAGATGGACACAAAATCTACTTCAGCGGCAGGGAGGACAGACATGAACATGGAGTTGGATTCCTAATCCATAAAAATACAACAAACTCAGTCATTGGTTGTCGTCCTGTCTCCAGCCGCATCATCACCATCCGCCTGAAAGCAACACCCTTCAATATCACAATTATACAGACATATGCTCCTATATCCAGCCATGATGATAGTGAAATTGAGGCCTTCTATGACCAAATACAGGACATCATGGATAATACACCAAAGAAAGATATTATCGTCGTCCAAGGTGACTGGAATGCGAAGATTGGAGTAGATGTATGTACCAACTGGGCAGATACTTGCGGACACTCTTGCAATGACCTGACCAACGATAGAGGGCTTCGACTCCTCGAATTTGCACGATACAACAACCTCCTTCTAGCTAACACAATTGGTCACCATAAAAAATCCAGAATATGGACTTGGCACAGCCCAGGCGGGGAACATAGTAACCAAATAGACTACATACTGGTCAAAAGACGATTTAAATCATGCATTAAAGCAGCTAATACTAGAAGCTTCCCTGGAGCGGATATCGGCAGCGACCATAACCTGGTGCTGATGACTTTCCATCTACACCTGAAAAGGATAGCAAAACAAAGCAATACACGATTACGCTTCGACCTTGAAAAATTGAAAGATCCGGTAATCGCAGAGGCGTTCAGGGCAAAAATTGGAGGGAAATTTGCTCCACTGACCACACTTTGTGAATCGGAAAAGGATATGGACATAGATCTAATCACTGATACCTTCAATACCACAATAATTGAGACAGCAAAAGATATACTTGGCAAAAAACATGCCATAAAAAAACCATGGGTCTCCACTTATATCCTAGAGATGTGCGATGAAAGAAGAAAACTTAAGAACGTAAAGAATACTGCAGAAGGAGCAATCAAATACAGAACAATCAACAAAAAGATCAGGAAAGAAATGAATAAAGCAAAAACAAACTGGATAGAACAACAATGCTCAGACATCGATGATAATCTACAGAGAAACAACTCAAAAAAGGCTTACAAGATTGTCAAAGATCTGACATCCACCAAGCAAGGTCGCATCTCAACAATTCAAGATAAATCTGAGAAATGTATTACAGAAGAACAAGAAATAATAAAAAGATGGACCGAATACTGTTCTGAGCTATACAATGAAGACTCAAAGGGCGACGAATCAGTGCTCAATTGCCCAACGTCATCTAACATGGACATGCATTACATTCTCCGTGATGAGGTGGAGCTTGCTGTGCGAAAGCTGAAAAAGGGGAAATCGGCTGGAGCAGACAACATCCCAGGTGAACTGATTCAAGCAGGAGGTGACCCAGTAATAAACATTCTAACTAGCATGTGCAACAAGATCTGGCAGACAGGAGAATGGCCAACACCCTGGACTCAATCGCTGGTTATAACGCTCCCAAAGAAGGGTAATCTACAATTGTGTCAGAACTACCGCACAATTAGCCTGATCAGTCACCCCAGCAAAGTCATGCTCATTGTAATATTAAACAGACTAAAACCACAAGCAGAGCAGATCATTGCAGAAGAACAAGCAGGCTTCAGAGCAGGAAGGAGCACAACAGAGCAGATCTTCAACTTGCGAGTGCTCTGTGAAAAACATCTGCAACACCAGAGGGACCTCTTTCATGTCTTCATAGACTTCAAAAAGGCGTTTGACAGAGTGTGGCATGCAGCACTGTGGGCAACCATGCACAAGTACAATATTAACGCCAACCTCATTACTGTGATCAAGAACCTATACAACAGAGCATCCAGCGCAGTACTCTACAACAGCAAGCTGGGAGATTGGTTCAAGACCACTGTTGGTGTTAGACAAGGGTGTTTACTCTCCCCCATCCTCTTCAACCTCTTCCTAGAAAGAATTATGACTGATGTGCTCGAAGACCATGTCGGAACGGTCAGCATCGGAGGAAGGATCATAACTAACTTACGCTTCGCCGATGACATAGACGGCCTAGCTGGCAGCGAGGACGAACTAAAAGAATTCCTTGCAAAGCTAGAGAAGACGTCGAAGGCCTATGGCATGGAAATTAATGCAGAAAAGACCAAGGTCATGGCAAATAAGAATTTCACAAGTGAAATACGGATAAACGGTCAAAAACTCGAGGAGGTCCCTACCTTCAAATATCTAGGGGCTGTAATATCCGATGAAGGCTCAAAACCAGAAATTCTTGCCAGAACGGCCCAAACAACTGCAGCACTAAGCAAACTGAAAAACATCTGGCAAAGCAAGAAGCTCTCCCTGAGATCAAAGATTCGACTAATGCGCTCTCTGGCGATGTCAGTCTTCCTCTATGGTTGTGAGGCTTGGACGCTCACCGCAGACCTCCAAAAAAGAATTAGTGCGCTTGAGATGAGATGTTTTCGAAAGGTATTAAACATCTCCTACACGGCGCACATCACGAACAAAGCGGTCCGCGACAAAATAAGTGCTGTCATTGGCCCTTACGAGGACCTTCTCACCTCAATTAAAAAGAGGAAACTACGATGGTACGGACACGTGTCAAGATCTGGAGGTCTCTCAAAGACGATATTGCAAGGCACAGTCCAGGGAAGAAGGAAAAGAGGCAGACCAAGGAAGAGTTTGGAGGACAACATCAAAGAGTGGACCGGCCTTTCATTTAGCGATTCCCAGAAGGCAGCTCAGAACCGTGACACTTGGCATGAGTTAGTGCGCAGCTCAAAATGGTGCCCCAACGACCCAGCGTCGGGTTAAGGGATAGTTCAAGTTCAATTTTACATCTAAATATATCTCATGCAATGATTCTTAGTTTTAACAATTTTTTTAAAATTTAAGTTTGACATAACGTCAGACTTTAGCCAAACTTTGCACGACAATCTTCCAAACTTTGCACTGCCATCTTCCAAAACTTTGCACGGCAATCTTCCAAACTTTGCACTGCAATCTTCCAAACTTCGCACGGCAATCTTCCAAACTTTGCACTGCAATCTTCCAAACTTTGCACTGCAATCTTCCAAACTTTGCACTGCAATCTTCCAAACTTTGCGCTGCCATTGAATTATTGAATTTTAAAATTATTTTATCTCTTTATATCATGTTAATTTTTTGAAATAGAGTGTTGTGGTGCGTAATATGTTCAACAACCTTTCATGTCGCACAATAAGGTGTGCATTACATTGACATTACTTTTTAAAACTATATTCACGATCGGTACGCATTATATTAAACACGTTTTACGAGACATAACTAGAATTTTGTATTTTCGGATTGTTTTGCCCTGCGTGTTATAACTAACATCTTTATAGTTATGTCTCGTATATAAAGTATTTATAGTCTAGTGAAAAACTTGTTTTTTTACGTGTATTTTTTTTTACTAAGTGACTAAATTATGTCGAAATTGACAGCTTTTTCTTTCATTTACGATTGTATACATTTTCAAAAATAAAAATAAAGAGTGATGCGTTGTTCGTCCCTTATCGTACCTTACTTGATTGGGCCTCCGATATAAATGGCATAATATACAATGTATAGAGAAAGAAGAAGATTTATTGATCCGCTATCCAAGCTGAATTAAATGTGGACAACTTTTTGATGATCAGGTTAGATGGTAGATCTAGACTACTTCCTGCTCGTGAAAAATCTATATTAAAAAACAATTAGGCCATACCCTATTTATAAAAGCCTTAACAAGGGGATGGTAAAGAGTGGCAATGGACTATTAACATTTTAGAGCATCATCGGTTTTTCCTAGACATAGAATTTTAAGGCATTTCATTGGGCAACAAATGTGGGGGGAAATATCATTACACAAGGGAGAAATGGTTCGCCATTGAAAGGATTTCAGCACTTTTTGCAAATGATTCTTTTAAAGAATTTTTATATATTCAGTTAAACTGAGCTATCGTATCTATACAGTGGTATTTCTAAATATATGAATGGTTCTAGATACGAAATATCCAAGATACGAAAGGCCACTGGAAATTTTGTTTTCCAAGATACGAAAAGACGCACAGCTGACAACACTGGACATAACGTGACGTCATTTAACGGGCCACAAACAGTTTTGCTCTCATATTGGTCAATTCCAGCCCTGTTGCTGTGTGTTCGTGCGTGTCATGCAAGCTTTATTTACTGTGTGGCTCATTCACTGTTGGTGTCCTAAATTCGTGAATGTTTTCGTGAAATATTTGGAAAAGCTTCACATAAATTAACAATTAATCGTCTCACTCGAAAGGTACGAATTCACATTTGTATACATTTTACTCTTCATTCATTATTTTATAATATTTATTGTAAGGATTGAACAATCACATTTTGTTCTTCTATAGTTTACCATTATATTTTCCATGTATTAGTGCTGTTTCTGTGTGGCCTAGAATGGATCAGTTATTTTACATGTAAATATTTGTTCGAGACACGAACTTTCCAAGACACGAAATCCACTCCGGAACGGATTAATTTCGTATCTAGAGGTACCACTGTATGTGAATTAGGGGCTGCGTATATTAACGATTAATTTCTGGATTAATCGTTAAAAAATTTTAACGATTAAATGATATTTAACGATTAATCGATTCATCACTTAAAAATTATTGGAATTCAAAAGGTAAAAGTAAAAAAAATAAATAAATAGAAGCCGATAAATAATAAATTCGCTGTCGATTTCACGAAAACTTTAGTTTTAAACTACTGACTGACGGCAATGTTGATAAAATTTGCCTACCATGGTTCTAACATTTTGCCTACTTATCAAACCAAATGAAAAGCGTATTAAGCTAATGATGGTAATGCAGTCTGACTCAAAGACAGAAAATGACGTCAGCTTCTTCTGAGGAATTACTGTGTTTTAAAATGGAGATGAAAGTCCTTTAATCCATTAACCTTCTACAATGGCGGAAACTGAATGAACACCGATATCCGATAATGTCATTCCTTGCCAAGACCATTTAGTGCTTACCAGTTACCTCAGTTCCATGTGAATGACTGTTCAGCTAGCGTTGTTATTTTGTCAATAAGACCCGCTCACCACTTCAACCAAATAATGTCAACACAATTGTCTTTCTGCGTAGTTGGTTGGAAGATTACGTAGAAAGTAAGGAAACATTCCAGTGTTATATAGATTTTCAACAAGAACGTTTAATCAGTGTTACTTATGACATCAAACATTTAAATTTTTTGGCTTTAATCGAAATTAACGATTAATTAATTGCTAATTTTTCAAAATGTAATTATTAAATTTAAAATTTGACGTTAACAGCCCTAATATATATATATATATATATATATATCACTGGAATGCCTTTCACATGGAACTGAGGTATATAGTTATGCATTTACCTAAACAGGGGAAAGGAGAATTAGTGATTTTAAATTTTTATACAGCTCATATATAAGGGAAAAAAGTTTTGGGGGGCCCTGGCCCCCATGAATCTGAATTTCAATTTTTTCTTTTACGCCATTTGTCGTCGTGAGAAGAGGGTACCCAACAACTTCCCAAACTTTCATGCTCCTACCTACACGGTAAGTCAGAGAATTAGTGATGAGTCAGTGAATTAATTAGTGAGGGCATTGGCTTTTATTTGTGTAGACAATACATAACGGCAGCTCTTTCTTTACACAACATTTTTATACAGTCTGAATATGTTGTTAGCTAAGGTTGAGCCCAGATTTATAAATATACATTATTTTATTAAATTTCAAAGATTTTACGCAGTAAAATGAAAGAAATATCCTTTTGATTACACCCTATTGTATTTAGTATTATATTGTAACTATGACTCTTCGAGTTTGTAAATAGTAAATACTAAATAGTATTAATTTGTAACTACGGCTTTTTGCGGTTGTGTATAGTATTATAGTGTAGCAACATTTTGTTTTTCCTAATCTTATCTATATCTCCTACATTACAAAATTTTATTGCGTCCTACCCGTATGTCTAGTCATGTATTTTCATTAGCTTTTTTTTTTTTTAATGTTGCGGTATAGAAAGCGTGTTGGTGTTTGTTCAGAGGACACATTCCCTGAGTCAAGTGACTGAACTCCAGGCGAGTAGATGGACAAGAGGAATGTGTTAGCTGGTGTGTATATTAAATATTAATGTCTTATATCTACCTACAGCCAACTCACACTGACGGAGATAGTGGTGAAGCTTCACGTTGACTCTTAACAACTGCATAAATGCGCTTTCCTAGAAGTGAACTTTTTTTTTTGGAATAAAAAAATCGCCTACATTGATTTTAGCGGCACTAAAATTATAATGATAATTAACGCTTCAATTCCAATCCCCTTTAAAAAATATTCGCTGCAAAACTGTTCTGAAATATTTATGTCAAAGCTACTTCCACAAAAACAATCTAATATTCAATAAATTATACACCGAGCAGTAGTTTTCAAAGATTTCATTTAGCACAGTTTTAAAAGGGTTTTAATGGCATTGTGTTTGCGAATGCAGTGCCCCTATTAATAGTGCTAGTAACACTATACAAGAAATATATATATTTTTAAATTGTATTTTGTGAACAAGCTTTCTTTCTTTGCATTATTTAGCCGACAAAAATAATTTAATTTGATTCAGTTTGTTTTTATCAAGTTTTCCAGATTTTTTTTAGACCGAAATTGAAAGGTTTTATTCATTTTGAATTATTACCGTTGTCTTTTCACCGACCGACTGCAGTTTTCAAAACACTGTTGTCACCTTTGTGTTTATTTGTCTTTCGATTTAATTTTATTCTCTATCCCACGGAGCAACCTCCATCTAACCAGGCCGGGGAGGAGGGGAGGGAGGGGGGTTGAGAGGAGACTCGGGGAAATGAAACCCTTCTCCCATTGGCTGAACCTCTCGTCCGCTACAACTGGCCCCGCCCACCTGTGATACAGACGGTGTGACGTAGCCGGAGTAGCAGGGGCTGATAACTCCTACAGCCCCCCCAACAGAGAGTAACGGGCAGACCACCGTTGTTACCAGCGGGCCATTTTCCCCCGGTACCTGGACCATAAAACCCTTTTTATAGGGAGCGCTTGTGACGTCCTCGTCGTGCCCCGACTCACTGTCCTACAGGACACGGACTACCAGCGACAGACTCCAGGACCTGGTCATTATCATCATCACAGATCATTGCTTGGCGATCACCCCTCGTCCGTTCGTCAAGCTGAAAACAATCCGGCGATGGACGTGGAGTTATTGAGCTACAGGTAAATACGGAACCGCGATCTGTTGTGTTTGTTTGTTGACGTGAGTGGCCCCAGGACTATACACCGTCATTGTGGAGTTGTTATTTCGGGGGTTACTCCCTTCTGAAGCAGGAACGTGACCGTGACGAGAAGCAGTGCTAAGCCGAGTGTGACAAGTTAAGTAGCGAGACGTACGATGTCGTGTTCCTTGTTCCCCGTGCTGTTCCCTGTTCCCCGTGCTCACGTCAGACAAAAATGTCCCGTGATTGAATGGGGTTTAATGTAAACTCATTATAACGCAATAAGTCTTCGTGGGATTTTTATTTGGTTTCGGTAATTAACAGTTTGTTCAAAATACGGTGGAATGAGGAATCATAGACTAGCATGGTTTAATGTACCATTTCCACGGAGAAAAGCTGAAAACGAAATCGTAATAAAGTTCCTTAAAATAACTTAACATATCGACCTTTTACGTCTTTGAACGTAGTTTCAAACATTTTTGTCTATGTCCGCCTTATGAAGTTATTAAAAGGTAACAACGATTACAGAATTTGAAAAACATGCAAAGTACTATCTAACATCTTACATCTTACATCTTACATAGCGAGTTATGTATTAGTGCAGTGCGGCGAGCTTATAGTTCACTCCTTTAATAAATTGTCTGTTAAATAATTTCTTAAGGTAGTTAGATCCGTCCTAAAATGGCTTTAAACTAATACGTTTATTTTGAGCTTTGTCTCTCGAATTTAAGTGACATCCCACCTCACCTCCTCCCTTTATCACGCCCCTAATCCCCACCTGTATCACCAGACTTCACCTCCTCCCCCGTCTGCACATAAAGACATTTATGACCAACCCATAATTTCTCATTTTATAAAATTGCCCATAACAACATATAACATATGACATAAGTACCCAAGTTAAATAAAATTAACATGCGAAGTTCTTACGAAAAAATTAAACTGCCCACAAAATAAATCACTATAATTTATCGCCCGACATACAAAAATATTTTTTAAACATAAAAAAATATTTAAAATTTAAGGCCAGTTTCTGAACTACCCATTGTGCACGCTTATTAACGACAAAACATAAAATACATTTAATAAAAATGTAGATCTATACATTTATATTCTCACTTTAATTAAACCTTAGATTTATTAAATCTTTTATAAATTTTAGTCATTTATTTAAAATCGCAACATAACATTACGCGCCAACGCATTGTTTCGCGGCATTGAAAAGAAATTCCGTTGAGCGCTGATATGGGTAATGTTCCGTTTCGCACTGTTGAACAGGCCATGGTATAGTATAGCGCTTTCATAGCCAGACAATCCTAGAGATTGATGAGGGTCGTTTGATTAGTTCAAATTACATCAATCTCACATTAGTAGCTGAAAGCTTTAGTCTAGGGATGAAGTCAAGTGTACATTGCTGATATCTACATTTGCTTGGCTACATTCAAATAGTTACTCTGAGACAATTTCTGTGGGACAGAATAAATATATGTATATATATATATATATAGTCTAACTGTCGAATACTTACAAGGAAATAGTTATAGTGGAATAAAAAATAGAATAGTTAACAGTGGTATAGTTACAAGTGAATAGTTACATTCAAATATTTACGCTCAAATAGATACAATCAAAATTTAACAACCGAATAATTAATTATGTACTAATGCAGGCTGAATGGTTATCTTATAATTATAGTCCAAAGTCGAAAATTTGCGAGTCATTTTTATAATCACAAAATTTACTTCTAATAGTTAAAAAAAAACATACCTTTAGTTTAATATGTATACAAATTAATTTAAATTGTAAGTATAATAGACGCAATAATTTAAGTCTAATACTAATATTTACACTCATATTATTAGATTAGCCTTATATTTATAGTCTTTTACTATCATATTTACAATTGTATGTATAGTATAGTTAGTTTAATAGTTAGAGTATATTACAATCATATCTAAAACAATGTCTGATATAGTTATAGTATATTACAGCGGTTCCCGACCTGTGGGTCGTGACCCCCAAGAGGTCTATAGTTAGTTGAATGGTTATAGTCTATTACAATAAAATAGTATAATTGTTATAGTCAATTACAATGATATAATTAGTATAATAGCTATAGTATATTACAATGATATAGTTAGTATAACAGCTGTAGTATATTACAATGATATAGTTATTATAATAGTTATAGTCTATTACAATGATATAGTTAGTATAATAGCTATAGTATATTACAATGATATAGTTAGTAGGCCTATAATAGTTATAGTCTATTACAATGATATAGTTAGTAAGCCTATAATAGTTATAGTCTATTACAATGATATAGTTAGAATAATAGTTATAGTCTATTACCATGATATAGCTAGTATAACAGTTATAATCTATTACAATGATATAGTTAGTATAATAGTTATAGTCTACTACAATGATATAGTTAGTATAATAGTTATAGTCTATTACAATGATATAGTTAGTATAATAGTTATAGTCTATTACAATGATATAGTTAGAATAATACTTATAGTCTATTACAATGATATAGTTAGTATAATAGTTATAATCTATTACAGTCACATAGATAGTGTACTACTTAAGATCTATTACAATCACATAGTTTAATGGTTATACGTTATAGTCCAAATGTAAGCTACAATCATATTAAAAGTTACAGTGTTTTAACATCAGATGGTTACAGGTTAAAAGTTACAGTGTGTTAAGATCAGATTGTTACGGGCAATGGTTACAGCCGAATACGCATTGTTCATATAGAGGAGGAGGGGTCGGGCAACCATGGCTCACGAGCCAGATGTGGTGGCTCTGTTGATGGCTGCATCTGGCTCTCAGAGCAAATTTTCATATAAACGAAACAACATTTTTGTCAGACTCATTTGATCTACATATTAATTACATAATTTAAAAAACAGCATAACGATGTTGTAATGTTAATAAAAATAATTCAGAAACCTAATTATTGTACTTTTGGTGATTAATTTGCACAAAATGCACACATTTAGTCTACTTGACGTTTTAGGTTTAAACATAAAGTATGGCTCTCACAGAATCCTTTTCAAAATATGTGGTGCTTATGGCTCTCTCAGACAAAATATGTGGTGCTTATAGCTCTCTCAGACAAAATATGTGGTGCTTATGGCTCTCTCAGACAAAATATGTGGTGCTTATGACTCTCTCAGACAAAATATGTGGTGCTTATGACTCTCAGACAAAATATGTGGTGTTTATGGCTCTCTCAGACAAAATATGTGGTGCTTATGACTCTCAGACAAAATATGTGGTGTCCATGGCTCTCTCAGACAAAATATGTGGTGTCCATGGCTCTCTCAGACAAAATATGTGGTGTCCATGACTCTCTCAGACAAAATATGTGGTGCTTATGGCTCTCTCAGACAAAAAGTTTCCCAACCCGTGACAATGAGAGGCTGTCATACAGTGTTGGTGGCTATCTGTAGTTCAGGTTATCTGACAAGGGCTTCTAGCTGCATGGCTGCAGTTCATTGTAACATAAGTGACTTAGGTGAATGTTCCATGATATTCGTAGCTGATTGTTCTATGATTCTCATTGTTAGTCTCTCTATGATTTTCATTTTTCATTGATCCATGATATCCATATATATTGCTCCTTGATCAAGGGAAGTGACCCTTACGAATTTTTGTGCTAAGTTAATGTTCTTGCCATTGCAAATTGAATATATTCAACTTTCCAATACTAAATATTCGTTTTAAGCAAAAATGTTGTTCTAACTCTCACACTGTTGTATGAAAATGTCCAATGATATATCGATAGGCCCACCTATGTCTATGCGTCAAAACTATTCCTCTTGACATTGACATTTGTTTTCAACTGATGAAATAAACTCACTCTGTAATTAAATTTTTAATTCGTTCTATAGGCACCAGTATCTTATCTTATCTGTTACAGACGCTCCTTCTATACAGAATACCCCATTCTCAAAGTAAGAAAAAAAAAAGACGCTAGTTGTTAAAAATAAAAACTTCATTATTAAGTAAATTGATTAGTGTAGACTTTTGGTTACACTTAATTGTATACAGAAAAATAATACGATCTACAGCTTTCTTGTTAATAAGTATTGAGCGTACTTGAAACTGATTATTAAGGTTTGACCCATTACAATAATGTATACAGTAGCGAGATCATCTAGATCTATACCAATATTTAAATCAGATTCACTTCAGACAACAGATAGACATTATAATGTAAAAAAAAACTTCGGGCACCGTTCGACCGAGAACAACATTTGCAGATATTTTCTCCTATATCTGATGTTTTACATCGCTATAATATTAATGGGGAATATTAATTATCTGGTAGCTGTATTGTTATTTCGTGCCTACTCATTATACGACCTAATGTCCTAATTAATTCGCGTGTATTGCTTTAGTTACAGTCAAACATACATTTGATGAAAGTCCAAAATAGTTTTACACACAGTCCAACATAGTTTCAGATACACCCCAAAATAGTTTTTCATACATTTCAAAATACTTTTACTCACTGAGTCCAAAAATAGTTTTACTTTTCATTTCAATAAAGTTCTACTTGTAGTCCGACAGTTCAAAGCCGTGTTTCCACATGAGGTATATATAGCCAAGTTCAGGTTTACAGCAAGGTTGCAATGTCTAGTCACAGGTACAACTTTTTAATTTGCTCCATTATTTTTTATTTTTAAAATAAATTTGTTTTTTTGTTTGTTTGTTTTTTTCATTTTCTCCTGCTGCCAAGATATTCAACATATTAAAACTTCTCAAACTGTCAAACTGGCCTTTCTCTCCAATTTGAATTGTTTTGTGTTCCTTTTCTCTCTCACCCGCCTCAACAGCCCAATCACTATCCCAACAGTAAGGAATCAGCACCAGGTCAATAGCAATCATAAATATTTCATTAGTGTATCATTCATATATATGTGTTTGTACACCAGCGCCTGTTATTAAGCGGTGCCATTCGCTGATGGCTGTTAGTCAATTCTCACCTTTGTATCATCTCAAGTGGACGAAATTATTCCTCCAAATGTTCTAAAGTATCCAAGTGATTTTATGATTAATAAATCAATATTCTAAGACCGCAACCGAAAACACAATGTCCTACAGCCACAGCCGAATACACTCTACATTGTTCTAAAAAAAAAACAAATACACTTGCACTATACATGTCCTATAATAACAACCGAATATATTACTTCAATGTCCTACAACCTCAACTAAATAGACAGTTGATTGTCATATATAAAAAAAAACGAATAGACACCACAATCTCCTATATAAATAACCGAATACACACCACAATCTCCTATAAAAACAACCGAATACACACCACAATCTCCTATAAAAACAACCGAATACACAACACAATCTCCTATAAAAACAACCGAATACACACCACAATCTCCTATAAAAACAACCGAATACACACCACAATCTCCTATAAAAACAACCAAATACACAACACAATCTCCTATAAAAACAACCGAATACACACCACAATCTCCTATATAAATAACCGAATGCACACCACAATCTCCTATATAAACAACCGAATGCACACCACAATCTCCTATAAAAACAACCGAATGCACACCACAATCTCCTATAAAAACAACCGAATGCACACCACAATCTCCTATAAAAACAACCGAATACACACCACAATCTCCTATAAAAACAACCGGATACACACGGCACTTCATGTCCTATAACAATAGTCGTCTATAATCATTTTCCCCTGAGTTTTTGATATAATGTTGAAGGTTTGTTTTAAAAAACCAACTAAAGTTTAGTGTTCATGTATTTATTATAAATTTAATAAATTATATTGCTTTTAAAACCATAATAACAAGTAAACAAATTTATGAAACCCTTTTCTAAAATAATTTGTGGATGTTTGCGAATCTCTCAGTCAAAAAATTGTTTCAAATGAATCACAAACAAAAACAAACAAAAAAAAAAACAATTTAAAACTCGTGAAGCAGTATGCGGGTGTAAACTTATTCACACACAAAAACGTTTTGCCACCACACATGGGACAAACGTTTTGCCACCACACATGGGACAAACGTTTTGCCACCACACATGGGACAAACGTTTTTCCACCACACATGGGACAAACGTTTTGCCACCACACACATGGGACAAACGTTTTGCCACCACACACATGGGACAAACGTTTTGCCACCACACACATGGGACAAACATTTGTTCAAAGATAACCTCAACTATTAGGCCAGCCATCTACCACGATTCTGCTTGATCTCCAGGTCTGTTGATGCTCAACAAATAATTGCTTAGGTCCTGCATTACCAGCACATAAACTCGTGTTATGTGGATGTAAGTGTGTGCGCCCGACTGATGGCGCGCGATGGGAGAAAGGTGCAGGCAAACCGTGGCGTGTCTGCTCTACGCTTCAATGAGTTGTTGTTTTCAAGTGCTTTGCGATGCACGCGTGAGCTGGGTGCGTTTATGGTCAGTGAAGATGGAGTGGTGTTAACATTATGATGGTGAAATTATGGTCAGTGAAGATGGCGTGATGTTAAGATTAGGATGGTGAGATTGTGGTCAGTGAAGATGGAGTGGGGTTAAGATTAGGATGGTGAGATTATGATCAGTGAAGATGGAGTGCCATGGGGTTAAGATTAGTAGGGTGAGAATATGATCAGTGAAGATGGAGTGGGGTTAAGATTAGTATGGTGAGATGATGGTCAGTGAAGATGGAGTGGTGTTAACATTAGGATGGTGAGATTATCATAACGGTGGGGATGTGATCATATTAGTGTTGGTATAATCATATTCCTGTAAAATATTTTAAAAACAACCTCCCCAAATATATACAGTGGTTTTCAAATGATGCTCTACTCCCACCACCCGGGTCTGTACTAGGGCTGTCAATATAGTTGAGAAAAGCTTCTCGGGTACCCGTCCAAAATTTGAACGGGTACCCGGGTTACCCGTTCAAAATCCCTCAAAATTTTTGTTATTATGCCCGCTATTACTACTATCAGCCTTTTACTTCTTTGTTTATTATGAAAAACGAAATTTTGATGAAATGACTCAGCGATGTGAAAATGATGACATTGAAATATTATTATAGTACAGCGGTGTAAAAACAATGAGCGGAGGGATGCTAAAGTGATTTTTTTTTTTTTTTTGGTGTTGTGGTTGGATGCGGGGCTAAATAGTATTAAAAGAATAAAGGGCGGTAATCGTATGATGATATGGCGCTTAGTTTCTATTTCTCAGCTGTCTACTGCTGTAATTAACCAAAATTTTCAGGACTTGCCCCTTCTTAGAGGACCCATCCCCGGCATTTATTTTTGTAATATAGTGAAGATCGTTCAATGATTAAAATATGATTTTTTTATCATAATTTTTTTTTAAAATATAGGTATGTGTATTATTTTAAAAGTATGTTGGAGATAGGATTGGAGACATATGTGCGTTGGGGGGGGGGGTGATAAAAAATTCTTTGGCGCGTCGCAATCGGTAACAAATATGTGCTGCTTATTTCAAAGCCAAGGTCATCTAGCCCTTCCTAGATATCGGTCTTGTGTTCTCATCTGTGTCCTACTGAGTCGATGGACATTTCCAAAAGCATTTATTTTTGTCATTATAAGGAAAATCATTCAACGATTAAATTTTTTTTTTTTTAAGGAACATAGCAGGTGTTTTTTTTTTTTTAAAATTTATTTTATTTTTTTTTAAAGTGTATGGTGGGAATGGGAATGTGAGTGGGGGAGGGAGTTTAGATAAACAACATTGGCCGCTCTTTATTGGTAACATAGATGTGCGGTGTATTTCAAAGCCAAAGTGATTTCCAGCCCTTTCTAGATAGTTAATAGTAGTTATCGGCGTGTTTATCTATTTTCCTTACCTGAAGAATTCAAAGAACCAAAAACCTTTTTGTTTAAAATAATTTTTGTTTTATGTTCAAGGGAAAAAAACATATTAAAATACTGCATTGTTTGTCGGGGCCGTGTTTTATTTCCGTTTGACAGTTATATTTTTTTAGGCATGTTCATGTTAAACATATTTCACAGTACATAAAATCAAACGAAAAGTTTCACTTTTTGATAAATTATTCGCGAGCCAAAATTTGAACATAGAAGACCCGCAGTTCAAACACGTTGGTAAAAATATTGCAGTACATTTTCACGGGTACCCGAGCGCAATTTTACTACCCGGGTAATTACTCGGTAACGGGTACCCGATTCCCGGGTACCTCTTGACAGGCATGGTCTGTACAAAGTGTTTCAAATGATGCTCTAGGCCGACCACCCCGGGTCTGTACAAGAGTTTCCAAACATAAAGTTGGCCGTGAAATAATTCTATTTTTTTTCAAGCGGGCTAATAGGTGTTATTAATTTTGAGAACCACTGAACTAAATATCACAATGGTTCTCACAATCATTTTTCTGACTTAAATTCATTTCCAAAGTTAAATATTCCTCCAAGTAATTTATTTTTCACCGAAAAGAACTATTTTCCAGTTATTTAAAATGTCCTAATTTATCTATTTTAGATATACCATCAGCGTAATCTTCATGAATTCTCAGTAAGATATATATANAAAAATCTCATACAGTCACTATATATCTTCAAGTTCTAATAAGCAATTTTCATTTCCCCACAACTTTGAAGATTTCGAAAGGAACCTAACGTTTATATATATATATATATATATATTAGGGCTGTTATCGATTAATTTAAATTTAATCGTTAACTTTTGAAAAATTACCGAATAATTAATCGATAATTTTGATTAAGCTAAAAATAATATGTATGACGTCATTAAAATGAAAATTTTAAGGGAAGTAACAAAAACAGGCCATTAAAATTTTTAAAAAATTTAAATATAAGAGCTTATTTTTAAGTTTACACTTACATATTTTTTTTTCTTAAATGGAGAAGTTTGAACGTAAAAAAAGCAAACTTATACTAATTATTAATAATTAATCATTTATTAATAAATCGGAAAAATTATTTAAAACAACCTCTTCATCTTAATCGCTATTTTATCGATTAAAATAATTTTAATCGATAAAGAAAATTACCGATTAATCAAGAAATTAATCGATAATTTCCGCAGCCCTAATATATATACATACTTGTAAATATGTCAAAAAAGAGTACTAGAATATATGCCTGTTTTTTCTGTTGATGATGTAACTACGATCTGTAAGGAAGTCTTTCTATACATGCAGT
Organism: Radix auricularia; assembly: GCA_002072015.1. Classification (NCBI taxonomy): domain Eukaryota; kingdom Metazoa; phylum Mollusca; class Gastropoda; family Lymnaeidae; genus Radix; species Radix auricularia. The sequence continues at coordinate 278,491 of MUZC01000303.1, read as the reverse complement.
CACATGCCATATAATAGGATGAGCGCATACACAACATGTAACATAAACCAAATTGTTCGCATCACAGCGTTCGATGATTGTATCCTCCATTAAAATGTTTGATTTCTACAACACTTTCAAATATCATTGTTATAAAACAACACTTTCAAATATCATTGTTCTAAAACAATACTTTCAAATATCATTGTTATAAAACGACACTTTCAAATATCATTGTTTTAGAACGACACTTTTAAATATCGTTGTTATAAAACAACACTTTCAAATATCATTGTTATAAAGCAACACTTTCAAATATCATTGTTATAAAACGACACTTTTAAATATCATTGTTATAAAACAACACTTTCAAATATCATTGTTATAAAACAACACTTTCAAATATCATTGTTCTAAAACAATACTTTCAAATATCATTGTTATAAAACGACACTTTCAAATATCATTGTTTTAGAACGACACTTTTAAATATCGTTGTTATAAAACAACACTTTCAAATATCATTGTCATAAAACAACACTTTCAAATATCATTGCTATAAAAACCAGGAACTTTGAAATAATATTTCCTTATTTTTAAAGAATTACAATTTAACTTTACCATATATAGGTAATGCTATTTAATCTGTTGCGCTTCTCACTCGGATATTTCCACCAAAAAAATAAAATAATAAAAATAATAATTATTTTTTTTAAAAATCATGCTCATGAGCTACCAGTAACTTTCAAAAAGTATAGATCTATTAGCCTTTCAAAAAATCATTTAAAATATTTATATTTTGGACACATTGAAACAGCCCAGTATCCTTTTACCTATTCCTATGGGCCCACCGCTCTATACAGACGTTTCCAACAACTTGAATTAAGACATTTCACGCTCAATCAAGTCTATAACACTTTACACAAATGTCTAGACATGGGCGTATGTATATCCGGCACATATGGAGGGGAGGGGAGGAGGAGGTACGCGTGGACTCCAAATTCTGAAAGTGTTGTTTTCTTTACTTGTTTGAATTAGGCAATAGTTGCATCGGTAATGTGTTGGGACGTTGGGGTATAAAATACATGTATGACGAAAACCACGCTCATACACACGCGCACTAACACACAAACACACATATATACACACATGCACGAACGAACCAAAGTTGAAATAGATGTTTTGCAATAATGTTATCGGAAATCCCCAAACGTGCTGACGTCACAGAGTTATGTACACATTTATGGATGTTAGTCGTGTGTCAGACCTAAAATATTACAAAATTTAAAATTATAATTTTAGAAGAATTTTTTAAAAAAATACTTTGCATCACTGAAAAAGTCAAATTGACCCCTTTCCACATTTCGTCCGATCTGCTAAACCATATCAATGAAGCAATGCCCCCCTTCCCCGGGTCATTAGTTACAAGTTTCTTTTATTTACGTCAAAATATTCATGGGAAGTATTTTTCCCGTAAATCAAAGTAAGTTGCTTAATGTTAATTAATGTCATCCCTACAAAGCATAACAGATTTCATAATAGTAAATTTTCAGATGTCCGTAAAAATGTGTCATAGTTTAGAACCAATTCAATGTGTTCAAATATTTAAGTCATTAATTACTTTTTTTTTTTTTCGTTTACAACCCTCAGTCATTTTAGAGATGTTAATTTGACGTAACAATGAAGAAAATAATTATCAGACGTATTATGGTTAAAGAGTAATTATTTGTTTTCTTATTTTGTGTGGTGGTCCGAGTAATACATGGGGTAGTTAGCCCTAAACATGAACAAAATGAAACTTTATTACGTCAAATATTTCAAAACTTTGCCTTCAAGAGTTCAGACATCAAATAACAGACTAATGAATTATGTTTAGAAGTAATCATGGATAATACTAAATATTTACAATTATTACACTGGCTTTATGGAGCCAACAGGACATCGACTTACCCTCAGAGCTGTATCGATGCACGCAAGAAACACTTACGATACCAAATTATCAGCAAAATCTATGTCTGTTCCCAATGAATGTTGTTTCATGATATTAAAACAAGTAATGTAAAGCTCTGTGAGCCTGGCTCCTTGCTGGGATACAGCGCTATATAAATTATCATTTTCTTCTTATTATTATTATAATAAAAACTCTTACGAAACTACATCGTTTGTGAATTTAAAGACTACCGTGAAGGAGCCAGAAACCGTATATATTTTTTATACAGGGGGGAAAGAGTGTCTGCACCTGCAAGCTCATTTGTCGTCGAATGATGGAATTATGGACTAATCGTCACGGAATCTATACAAATAATTATCGGAAAAGGTTTTTTTGGACATTACCATTTATTTCAAACGTAGAAATTTGCGCTTCAAATACTGTTGTGCACACAAGCGTCAAACTGCTCAGCAGAACGGTCGTTTTCAGCGCTAAAGAGTGTGAAGAGTTACGTAAGATCTAACAGAGGTGTGTGTGTGTGTGAGAGAGAGAGAGAGAGAGAGAGAGAGAGAGAGAGAGAGAGAGAGAGAGAGCAGGCTAAATTTGATCTCTGTAATGTACATAGAGTAAGAAATAATGCACTCAATTGACTATGATGACGTCATTTGTTCTTTTGAACAGAAGAAAGTTCGTCGTAAGAATTTATAAATCGAGTAGAATAACTAACTATAGTTTAGTAATTTTGACGGTATTGTTCTGTTTGTTAAAGTCATTAAAGTCAGTTAAAGTGATATTTTCTGTACTAGTGCATTTAATTTGCTAAATTTCAAAATAGTTTCGAGATGGTCTGGGGGCGAAAGTGTCAAGCTGAGATCGATACTTTTCTTTACTTATAATATCTTATCTGTTACAGAAAATTATTGCGACCGACGCTTATCTATTGTTGTGCTTAGTTCTGCATTCTTATTAGAGTTTTAAATGTTGACAAAGAGTTGGTTTTCCTGGTTTCTTCAGGCAACCCATTCCACGCTCGAATTCCGGACCGGAACAAAGAAAAGTTGTATGTGTTTGTTCTTGCATACGGAAAAAGAAAGGTGTTTTTATTCTTATTTATATCTGAGGGTTGTATTAAGTTATCTTTGTGTTGTATTTCTAAATTAGAATTAATTGCTTTAAGTATTATTATTACTTTACGATTCTATCCTATAATTTTTCAGGACAGGGCCGGCTTTAGGCAAAGGCAAACTAGGCAGCCGCCTATGGCCTCCATTTACACTCACCATTAGTGGGGGCCTCGAACAAGAATCTTTCCATATTTATTTTTTATTTTTCTGTTACATTTAGGGCCATCCAATTCACTTCGCCTATGGCCTCCAATTCCCTGAAGCCGGCCCTGTTTCAGGGTTTAAATATTTAACAAACGGTGTTATTCATGTCAGTTTTAAATATTTTCCAGTAATGAATCTGGCAGCTCCTTTTTGAATTTGTTCTATTTTATTACGTTCATCAAAGTTTTCTTTCGTGGATGGGTCCAATACAGAAGATGCATATTCTAGTACAGGTCTCACCAAAGAGGGGTAGCATTTTATTTGTATATCTCTATTACATTTGTAAAAGTTTCTTTTTATATAACCTAAGGTTTTGTTTGATTTTTTAATAACTTCATTGACATGGGGATTCCATGAGAGATTCTTATTTATTATGACTCCTAAGTATTTTGAATCATTAGTTTGGGTTAGTTCTTGTCCATGAAATTGTTCCTTTCTCATTGTTACTCTTAGCAGTTGACACTTTTCTGGGTAGAAGGACATTCTCCAGTTAGTTTCCCATTTTATTAATTCATCTAAGTCTTTTTGTAAAATTTTGCTATCTTGTTCTGACTTAATTGTTCTATAGATTATACAATCATCAGCAAATTATAACTTTACTTTTGTTCCTGTTGAGGTATTGTTGGGTTGATCATTTATATAAATTAAAAAGAGCAAGGGACCTAGCGCAGTTCCTTGTGGAACTCCTGAGTTAACCGTTTATTAGTTCAGATTTAGATCCATTAATTATTACAGTTTGCTCCCAACCCAAAAAGAAGTCTTGGATCCAGTGATGTAAGGGATCGGAGATTCCTAAGAAGTAAAGTTCTCTTTAGTATCTTTTTTTTAATGTAACCATTCTCTGAATTTATACTGATATAAAAGTAACCATCTTTGGCATTTTGGATAAGTGTAGGACGCAATAATCTTCGGTATAGAAGGGGCGTCTGTAACATATAAGATAAGATAGCAGTGTTGTGTTTCTGAGTACTATGTTATTAAGGTTTGTCATCTGTAAAGAGCAATCTATTAATAGAAATATTCGGTGATTTTAGGTGGACTAATTTAATTTTAAAAAATAATGAAAGATACGAGTCGATGTTTAAATGTCTTTATATGGATAAGGAAGTCTAAAATCAGCTAGATGTTAATTCTTAGTTAAATTAAGACAGCTTATTGGAATATAACAAAAAAAAAAACAGTTTCGTAATTTTATTATATTATTAATTATTAGAATTTAATGCTTCTCTTGTGCATATACATTGTTCCACTCAAATTTAGACTAAAAATAAAAATATTACATAATGAATTATGACGTTTTCCGGTCTTAGAAAACAAGTGCTGTTGAACATTTGACATGCCCTTAGAGTGGACTTTGACATGCCCTTTGAGTGGACTTTGACATACCCTTAGAGTGGACTTTGACATGTCCTTAAAGTGAACTTTGACATGTCCTTAAAGTGGACTTTGACATGCCTTTTGAGTGGACTTTGACATGCCCTTAGAATGGACTTTGACATGCCCTTTGACCTTTGTGTGGACTTTGCGTAAAGTAAAAGTATTTTTCTTTTTTTAAAGTAAATTTAAAATATTTTCAGACAAATATATCAATTAGGGCTGGTAATGATTTTTAAAAAAATTCTTCGATTAATTAGGGAATTTTTTTTTAATGCATATATAGATTCCGTGTAGTCGCGATGCACTATTTCGCGAAATCCGTTAAGTTGCGGTATTTCAATGGCTCCCAAATTTAGTGACGTACCAAAAAATATAAATTATTGATAAAAGTTTTTTGTTTTTTTTTAATACTATAAATATCTTCTTAAATTGTAATCAAATCTTAATTGATCAAATTAATTTTTAACGATGAATTATTATTTTTCAAACCAACTTTTTCTTAGCTTGTGAAAGAAATTTAAATTTTATAACGTCGAAACCTTATATAAAAGCTGAAACCTGCAAAAGTTTGTTTCTCCAGACATAGTTTCAAGCCATCAAAATTAATCAAACAATTCATGTCTCATAAATGCCTAGACTAGACTTCCGGTCTATAGTTTTAGTCGCATTCTCTCTGCGCTCACAAAAAGTCTAAAAAGTTTGAACCGCGCTCCCTGATTTATCGACCCCGAGGACAACTCATTCCACCAACCCCACCCCCAAGCACAGAGCGACCTCCCTTGAACGACCTCCGACCCTCGCCGAGTCCTACCTCCAGAAACAATCTCGCCAATCCGAAGGTTCTGGCTCGTATGGCCCATTATTTATTCACCTTTTAGCATTGTATGTGGGTATGATCGATAAAAAATATATTCGTTCTTGGAATACCTATTTTAGCTGGTCCTTTCTTTCAAACGACTCACCACCCTGTCGTGACCAACGAAGAGAGAACGGAATCTCTAAGCGTCGCATGAGATGATCTTTGACAATGACAGATTATCTCTGACAAATACAGATGACCTCTGACAATTAAAGATGACCTCTGACAATTACAAATGACCTATTGTTAATTTTAATTACAGGAGACTCCTGACAGTTACAGGTAACGAACCTCTGACTATTACAGGTGACCTCTGACAATACAGGTGACCTCTGACAATTAGTACAGGTGACCTCTGGGAATTACAGGTGACCTCTGACAATTAAAGATGACCTCTGACAGTTACATATGACGTATGAAAGTTTTAGATGACCTCTGACAATTAAAGATGACCTCTGAAAGTTAGAGTGGAAACCTCTGACATTCGGTGGATCCTCACTATTACACTGCACCTAAATTATATTAGGTTCATGTAATAGACTTTGTGTTAGAGGCTTTATAAAAAAAAAAAAATATTTGATTACCAACATGGAATTATCCGCTGAATCACAGTAGGCGATAATTGGATACCCGGGGGAACCCAACCTTTCACCAATAGAAAACCAACCTTTCTGGAAAGTAGATCAGGGGCGTAGCCTATTAGGTTAGTACCACCCAAGGATGGAAGAAGATGTATCCCTCCCCCACCGCCGCCCCCCCTTTCCGCTCCTCATCTATTACATTTTGTAAAAATTCGGCATCTGACCGAAACTGATCCCCCCTTTTTTTAATACAATTATCAGCGGAAACTTGTGTTTATATATTTATTATTGGCAGATGAAACTTGTCTTTAGATATTTATAGTTTTCTTCGGAAACTTGTGTTTATTTCTGGGACTTAATAATTTGACTAAACTTACATCATGCTTAACCACATGCATGCACTGCTTACAGTACAACAGGACTTAATTACTTTCAAAGAGTTTTTTAAAAAAACAGTAGAATTAGTTTGGTGCTAACATTACAAAAATGCTCTTTTAAAAACTTCTTTTGTTTACAGTCTAGCCAGGCATTAATGGTTGTCTATTTAGCGGCATTACATAAGCGTCATTTAACCCCCCAACCCCCTAAAAAAAAATTAAAAAATTTTCCACTATAATATATTTTTTTAAATTCGATGTAATATTTCATAATTTTTAAATAGTTTTTTTTTTTTTAATTAAGCAATTGTATTTCGTTTTCTTTTTCAAGTATTCATGCGGTGAAAATATACATTAAAAATAAGTATGTAAGGATTAATATAATTTTTAAATCCTTTATATTAACTTGTGGTTTCTGAGCCATGCGTGCGTGCCGAAAAAACTTTGGATCGATTTTTAATCCATTTCCTCGTAAGCTAGCGAGCTGAAATTTTGCAGGCAGAATTGTGCCGATGATAAAAATTAGGGATCAAAATTTCAGATAAATCGAATGTACTGTAATCGAATTATTTAGTTCTTAAATTATTTTATTAATCTTTATGTATCGTGTTAATTTTTGAGATAGAGGGCTTGGTGCGTATGTTCAACAACTTTTCCTGTCGCGCAATAAGGTGCGCATTATATTGACAATACTTTTTAAAAATATATTACCGATCGGTGCGCATTATATTAAACACGTTTTAAGAGACATAACTACAATTTTGTATTTTCGGATTGTAATGCCCTGCGTATTATAATGAACATCATTATGGCTATTATCGTATATAAAGCATTTATAGTAAAAAAAACAACAACTTGGTTTTAACGGGTTTTCTTATTATTAAACTTAATTATTTATTTCTTTTTTTACTTTATTATCAAATTTAATTTTTTTTTGGGCTGGGGTAAAAGAGGTGTGTAAATTACCGTTCAGAATGAATTTAAAATCTTTTTCCACCTCATAAATCTGTACAAAACTTTCTTCTATAAATAGTAGACTATATCTAAATAAATTAAAGTCTTTTTGAGTACTTCATAATCTGCTGGATCAATTCCAACACAAACAAATTAATTAAAGTGTGTCTGTGTCTCTAACAGTGGTCTCGTAGTTCAAGTGTTCCCCAAATGTCCCCAAATTTCAACTATTTCAAATACAAGACATTATTTACAACCGCACAAACAATTTCCCGTAACTGTTATTCCCGTTTCAGTGTTCATTGTTTAATATCCCAGAATTTTCATTGAACTCTAAAACTTCCAAAACCTTACCTAAATTTCTCTGACCTCCTTGTTGTTGTTTTTTTGTGTGTTTTGAACACGTGCTCAAGTAGAAAACGTCACCATGTCGCCATGACACGTGACACGTGACACAAACCCCATGCAGGTGATCACGTCAGTGTACAACCGTGGTTCAAACCGTGAGCCATAATCACGTGATTAGCATACATTAATGAGCTGATGTTAATCTACCGTAAGCAGATGATCGTCACGAGTTTTCTTCTTTTGGAATAACCGTGTTGCCTGTGGCGTTCTGGCTGTACTATTCATCAGTGGGTTTTTGGTTTTGTTTTATTTTATAGATTTTTTTTAAAAATTTATTTTATTATGTCCATGAGAGATATGAAAGCAGATCTGGTCAACAGTGGACAAAGTCCGACGACTACTTTCATGTAAATTAGAAATGTATGGGCTCCTGACGAAACATGATTCCTCGCTTTGATGGTATTGTACGTAAGCCTTCCAGATGGTTTTGTACAAAAACCTTCAAGATGGTATTTACGAAAACCTTCAAGATGGTATTCTAAGAAAACCTTCAAGATGGTATTCTAAGAAAACCTTCAAGATGGTATTCTAAGAAAACCATCAAGATAGTACGAAAAATTTCCAGATGGTATTGTGAAAAAAATTTCTAGATGGTATTGTACGAAAACCTGTAGATGGTGTTGCACGTAAACAATCCAGATGGCATTTTACATGAGCCTTCCAGATGGTATTGTACGAACACATTCTAGATGGTATAGTAAGAAAACCTTCCAGATTGTTTTGTACGAAAACCTTCAAGATGGTATAGTACAAAAAACCATTCAAATATGTTTATATGGCAGCGCTTTAAAATGTGGTATTTTAAAACGGCACTTATTGTTGTTGGGTTGAAAGTTTTGTGCTAATCTACACCCGAGACAACACAAGTGGCATGCAAGAAGAGATATGTTCAGGAGTTGAGGCAGTGGCGTCGTCCAAGGAATGAATCGATGGGGCTCGTCAACAGGACGGGGCTCGTGTACAGGACGGGGCTCGTCAAAAGGACGGGGCTCGTCAAAAGGTCGGGGCTCGTCAAAAGGTCGGGGCTCGTCAAAAGGACGGGGCTCGTCAAAAGGACGGGGCTCGTCAAAACGTCGGGGCTCGTCAAAAGGATGGGGCTCGTCAAAAGGATGGGGCTCGTCAAAAGGATGGGGCTCGTCAAAAGGACGGGGCGGCCAGCCCTAGCAAAGTGACATCATCACTGTATGAGATGATCTTATTGTTTGTAATTTAAAATCAGCCAAAACTTTTCAGAAAATGACCGAAAAGTTTGAGTCAAGTAAAAGTGCTTTCAGAAAATGAAAAAAATAACCTACGGGTCAACCCGTTATTGTGCAGAAGATCAGGAATGAATCTGACCTATGAAAGTAATGAACTTTACAAATATGTCCTATGAAAGTAATGAACATTTCTGAAGACTTATTTCCTTCTCCAATTTCTGATGTCATAAGGTCAAGGGGGGCCCGCTAACAAATTGTTAAAAGCCAAGTCATTAATTATTTATTTAAAAGACTTTGAGTGTGAAACAATTAGAATTAGAAGTGCGAAAATTAGAATTAGGACAATACAATTTAAGAAAATTCTGCTTGCGAATACTAATTAGATACGATTGTTTGACGCAGAAAAAATGAGTAAATTTTCTTCCGATAACTTTTTTTTAGCTCCTATAGAAAAACTTAACACGCGAACACCTCAAATAAAACAAACCAAATATAACAATTAGAATTGTACAATTCATACAGAACTTTTCATGTCGAATAATTCGAATGGAAAATTTCAGCTATTAAAATTGCAGTAGAACAATTCACATAAAACATTTTTTTAAAAATTGAATAACACGATCCTTGAGCATATATTAAAGATAACCCGACCTAATGGGCGGTACACTTCACAGGTGTTGCTCGAAGAGTTACGGTCCGTTTCAGCCTGTGCCGTGTGATATACCATAATTTATGCTAATGATGGCCCCAATGAGCAGCTCGTGCATGGTCGGTGTATGAATAAGAGAGGCTTATTGTCACAGTAGGGTGGCTTACAGTAATCAATGTCCGTCGCTTGGCTGAGAAATGAGAACCTGCGGCTCGGGAAATTGTACACGGTTCATGAATGAGAACCTGCAGCCCATCTTTGCGGAAGCAACGTCTTGTTAAAAAGTTACACTTGTATTTTTGTGTTTGTAGTTTTCATTAGTTTCAACACTCTAGTAATTGTTCGATTGTTTAGCAAAATGCTTCAACTATACTCATTATAAACATATTTATCACTTGAATTTTATAGACAAGAATTTCAAAAATAAATAAATAATCAAATTTTAAAACTTTAACTCTGGCATAGGAGATTCACACTCTAATTCCCTCCCATTTTGTATTTTCTATTAACTTGTAACAATAGAATTTAGATAATTAGTATATCTTATTATATTATCTTAGATATACAGACGCTCCTTCTATGCAGAAGATAATTGCGTCCACAGACCATGAGAGATGATCTGTTGGCAAGTGATGCAGCGGTCACAGGCCACGGCTATAGGGGTTCCACGCATTACCCCAGCCGCCTAACTATTGTCTAGTTAGGTACCCATTCGGAGCTGGGTGACTCGGGGACTCCTCAGGACGCGAGAACAAATCCTCACCTTCGTGTGGATTCGAACCCGTGACCATCGGTATGACAGTCGAGAGCGCTACCTCTCGACCACCACGTCACACCACGTATATGGTTTCATCTTCTGCGGAGATTGTAAATACTTGTGTATTACGAGGTAGTATTCAAGTAATTTAACTATCTTTAAAAAATATATCCCTTATATTAATTCGTGGTGTCTACTTGTTAGCATGCTTGAGTGCCAAAAAATCTTTGGATCGATTTTTAACCCACTTTCCCCCGTGCTAGCGAGCTGAAATACTGCAAGGAGACTCGTGCCGCCGATAAAAATGATCTGTCGTAATTTCAAATCGATCGAATGTACTGTAATTAAATGAATGAATTTTTAGATTGTCTCTATTTATCTCTATGTAGCATGTTGATTTTTGTGCTATGTCCAGGTGCGTATTATGTTGAACGACCGTTGTAATATTTTCCTGCCGCGTGGTGCGGTGCGTATTAAATTGACGATACTTTTTTTAAAAAAATATATATCCCCGACCTGTAAATGTAAATGCTTGTAATTGCTAGTCTGTCTCGCAGTGCGCACTATATTAAACATGTTTTTAGAACCCTTTCCCCGTGATCAAATCGAGCTGAAATTTAGCAGGCAGACTGTAGACACTAGTATTTTTTTTTTGTTTCATGCTATAAATCATTTATATATGAGCCATACCTAAAATTTTGAATTTTTGTATTGTCGTGAGGTGCTTACTATAATGAACATACTTTTAGCTATGTCTCGTAAATAAAGGATTTATAGTCAAATTTTTTGTGTGGCTTTTTAGTTGTTGTTGTTTTTGTTTTTTTGTTTTTTTTATTTATTTATTTTTTTAAAATTTTTAATCTAATAGGGATGTTGTGAACTGTTGGATTACTTCATTTTTATAAGATCATCCAGTTAGGTCCCCTTTTGGGTACGCGAGAGGTGGTAAGGATGCGAGGAAATGCCGAATAACTAATTGTGTAGAATTAGGGATCAGAAACCGTTGTGCGCTATATATATCAACTAATTGTGAAGAATTTGGGAACTGAAGCCGTTGGTCGCTCTGTATCAACTAATTGTGAAGAATTTGGGAACGGAAGCCGTTGGTCACTCTGTATCAACTAATTGTGAAGAATTTGTGGAACAGAAACCGTTGGTCGCTCTGTATCAACTAATTGTGAAGAATTTGGTAACGGAAGCCGTTGGTCACTCTGTATCAACTAATTATGAAGAATTTGTGGAACAGAAACCGTTGGTCGCTCTGTATCAACTAATTGTGAAGAATTTATAGAACAGAAACCGTTGGTCGCTCTGTATCAACTAATTGTGAAGAATTTATAGAACAGAAACCGTTGGTCACTCTGTATCAACTAATTGCGAAGAATTTGAGTAACAGAAACCGTTGGCCGCTTTGTATCAACTAATTGTGAAGAATTCGGGAACAGAAACAGTTGGCCGCTCTGCGAGCACTCGCCCCTACCTCGATAACTGATAGGTTTGTACTCACCTCAGCATGGCCATTTTTTATTCCCTCGTTGATTAACGGGGGGATAAGTCTGTACATTCGGCGGCAAGAAGGCGGCTCTTTACATGGAGTGGGGAGGGGGCTGAAGGCAGAGGTGTCACGCTCAGACTGAGATTTGCGCGGGGAAAAAAGATGGGGAGGGAGGGGGCGGAGAGGACCTGAGTTCTTTATTTTAAATCGGAGGGGTTTTATTTAGTTGTGTGAATGACACCAGGAAAGGTGAAAGGTCACAGATAAATTTGAGTTATCTTCCCTTTCCGGTGGTTGGCACATTGTATACGTGTGACGTCACCGGATTTCAGAGACAATGTCATGATAAACATTTTAGCAACGTCATACATTTTGAATCTGAACGTCTGTCTGTCTGGCTGGCTGTCGGTCTGTCTGTCTGAATGTATGTCTGTCTGTCTGTCTGTCTATATATAAATTAAAATATAACCTACTAAATATAATCTTTTTTTTAAAATTCGAAATATCTACAACACTTGGACCAATAATTCTTATCCTATGTCTGACCAGAAAAATGAAAATGTGACGCGTGCGAACTTTTAAAAAAATGTGACCTGGAATGATTCCTGGTATCTTTTCAGCATAATTTAAGTGTACTTATACACTGCTTTATATTATTGCATATTTCTTGCTTGGATCTAATGGAAAATATTGATATCGCTTTATTTTTCCACTTCATATTATAAACAGAACTAATTTTTTTTTTTGAGAGAGAGAGAGAGAAGAGGTCAGAAAGTTCTTTGAAATCTTATCCAGCTAACACAAATCTTATCAAGCTAAAACAAATCTTATCAAGCTAAAAACAAATCTTATCAAGCTAAAACAAATCTTATCAAGCTAAAACAAATCTTATCAAGCTAAAACAAATCTTATCAAGCTAAAACAAATCTTATCACATGTTACTATACATGAATGAAGCAGGTATCCCCCCCCACCCATAGCCAATCGTGTCTATGCTCCCACATCCCATTCAGATCTCTAAGTTAACTTGTTCCCTCAAGCACAGCTTTGCGCACTTTAAATACAATGTCTCCGTCTCTCTGTGTGTGTGTGTGTGATTAAAAAACGCCATGAGTCACTGTAAAGAAATTAGCTTCTCGTGTATGATTTAAATAACTCATCTGTCAACTTTCGGTGACATTCTTCGCGTTTCTCACCTTAGTTTTGTTTCCCTCTTCCAGGTATATAATATCTCAGCCAACAAGAACAAAACAAACATAGCTTTTAATTTACATGTACAGTAATGGCCCTGCTTGTTCACAAAAGTCTCCCCACAGTTAAGGGCCCTGTTTGTTCACAAAAGTCTCCTCATAGTTAAGGGCCCTGTAACGGCCCTGCTTGTTCACAAAAGTCTCCCCACAGTGAAGGGCCCTGTTTGTTCACAAAAGTCTCCTCATAGTTAAGGGCCCTGTTTGTTCACAAAAGTCTCCTCATAGTTTAGGGCCCTGCTTGTTCACAAAAGTCTCCCCACAGTTAAGGGCCCTGTTTGTTCACAAAAGTCTCTTCATAGTTAAGGGCCCTGTTTGTTCACAAAAGTCTCCCCATAGTTAAGGGCCCTGCTTGTTCACAAAAGTCTCCTCATAGTTAAGGACCCTGCTTGTTCACAAAAGCATCTCACAGTAAAAGGCCCTGTTTGTTCACAAAAGTCTCCTCACAGTTAAGGGCCCTGCTTGTTCACAAAAGTCTCCTTATAGTTAAGGGCCATGTTTGTTCACAAAAGCCATCTCACAGTTAAGGGCCCTGTTTGTTCACAAAAGCCATCTCACAGTTAAGGGCCCTGTTTGTTCACAAAAGGCCTCTTTTTGTTCTCAAAGTTACCTTCACTGATTTTGTGTACGCTCCACACGAAATTCACATTCAATATTTTATTTTAAATTTCTAACCCAGACAGGAGCCCCTTCCTCAACACCATCCAAACACATAATATCGAAACATTTCCTTAACATGATGCTGTTGTATAACGTGATCTCTTGGTGGGTTAAATAACACACCCGGTACGAGCACGTTGATCAGCGAAATTTTGTTCCTTTTAGAATTTAATTTAATATAATAATCCAAATCAAGATGGGGCCCTGATCCCTGTGAGATTTTTAAAAAACTTTTTTCACGTTTACCTTTTCGGCTATATTCCATGTCAGATAATGAAGATATCTATCAAATGTAGCTCGTGTTCATCAACAAATGAAGTCGTTGTTACAGTTATTCAACACTATCATTGTGTTCCGATTGTTAAAGTTATTCAACACTGTCATTGGGTTCCGAATGTTAAAGTTATTCAACAGTTTCATTGTGTTCCGATTGTTAAAGTTATTCAACACTATCATTGTGTTCCGATTGTTACAGTTATGCAACACTGTCATTGTGTTCCGATTGTTACAGTTATTCAACACT
>MUZC01000303.1:243248-264023 GCA_002072015.1 Radix auricularia | reverse complement strand
TGTGTTCCGATTGTTACAGTTATTCAACACTATCAATGTGTTCCGATTGTTACAGTTATTCAACACTGTCATTGTGTTCCGATTGTTAAAGTTATTCAACACTATCATTGTGTTCCGATTGTTGCAGTTATTCAACACTATCATTGTGTTCCGGTTGTTACAGTTATTCAACACTATCATTGTGCTCCGATAAACTCCTAAGATATTTTCTAGAAAATTCCAGTAATAAATTACTACAAGCCCCACACACCAATACGGGATTAGGACTAAAACTGATTCTTTGGCGAAACTGTTTTTGAAGACAAATATTCCACAGAATTTCAACATGGCTATAATAGTTATTCATATGAGCATAAAGATTAGCCCCGGTTGGGACACATTCTTAAACTCGAGGTTTACAGCGTTAAAATCACATTACAGCGTTAAAATCACATTACAGGGTTAAAATCACATTACAGCGTTAAAATCACATTACAGCGTTAAAATCACATTACAGCGTTAAAATCACAAAAATCACATTACAGCGTTAAAATCACATTACAGCGTTAAAATCACATTACAGCGTTAAAATCACATTACAGCGTTAAAATCACATTGCAGCGTTAAAATCACATTACAGCGTTAAAAATCACATTACAGCGTTAAAATCACATTACAGCGTTAAAATCACATTACAGCGTTGAAATCACACTGAAAAATAATGTGATAAGAGATTAAAAATTTTCCTGTTGAAGTTAAAGTTGTTTTTTAAACTCATTACGAGAAGAAAAATCTTTCCAGAATTGTCCAGAATTAATTAATTAAATAGAATGATACTAAGCCCCTGGTATCATGTGTGGGGTCGGAGTGTGTACGTGTACACTTTGTAGTGTTAAGGATCGTGGGGCGCGACAGGTGTAGTGTGGGGTGCCCATCTCACCACCCCTAAGGCCGTCTCTGAACTCAGACCGTTGCCGACTACTTCACATATGAATGAAAATATTGTTTCCTGGGAAAAGCGCAGTGAGCATCCATGTTATATTTATTTATCTATTTTTACATGTTAAGTTAGGGTTAAGAGTATCTTATCTGCGCCAAGAATGAGCCAGATATCAAGCATGTCAAAGATACGATTTTGTCAGCAGACACCAGATAGATGCATGCCCTGGCAACAGTTACCACACATCCAACCCCATCCCCCCCATCACTTGTATGCACGCCTCTCAGGGTGTACCAGGCCTCATATTGTCATGACGTAATCCTAGTGCTGCAATACAGAAAGTTTCTAACATATTTTTGGACAGAAGTTAGAAGTGTTACGATGTCTTACAATTTACAACCATTTCTGCAGAGGAACATAATTTATTTCGCAAAGTCAACTTCTGGTGAAACTTTTTAGTTCTTTCTGTGTGATGTCTTCTGGGACGTAAAATGGTTTTAAAAAAATATTCCCCCCCCCCTTATATTTGTTTATGTTTGTTCCCTGAAAAGAAATATTCCACTATTTTATTTTTTAAATAATTATTTTTCAATATTTTTTTTTTGTTGTTTTTTTTTTTTTGGGGGGGGGTCTTATAACCTTGGAGTGGTAGGGGGATCTGGCTTGGTAGACTTTGCGGCGTCCATTTCCTCTTCAAGTCAGCGGAGGACTTTTATAGCAACTAGATCTATTGTAGCTTTACAGGGCAAGATCTTTAGCTTGCCAGGCGAGCGCACCATCGACTTCGTTATCTATTTTCAGGTTCACTCAAATCCTATTCAATCTTAGATATACAGACGCTCCTTCTATGCAGAAGATAATTGCGTCCACAGATTGCGTCCTTGAGAGATGATCTGTTGGCAAGTGGTCACTATTGTCTAGTTAGGTACCCATGCAGACCCGGGGTGACTAGGGGACTCCTCATACTTGTGGTCAGGGTGTGTATTCGCGTGGATTCGAACTCGTGACCATCGGTATGACAGTCGAGCACGCTACATCTCGACCACCACGTCCCAATAACTTTTGCGTTTTACCTCCTAGCCTGATGGAAGTACAATCAAACTTATAGCCATGGGAATGTTCAAGCATTTTGTGGTTACTGTATTCATGAACACACTGAGATCATGACTTTTTTATTTATTTTTCTATAACATTTAGGACTACCAAATTCACTTCCCCTAAGGCCTCCCATTTCTCTTAGGCCACCCCTGGCCTAGGGCCTCCAATTCCCTTAGGCCTCCCCTGGCCTAGGGCCTCCAATTCCCTTAGGCCGGCCCTGGCCTCGGGCCTCCAATTCCCTTAGGCCGCCCCTGGCCTCGGGCCTCCACTTCCCTTAGGCCGGCCCTGGCCTAGGGCCTCCAATTCCCTTAGGCCGGCCCTGGCCTCGGGCCTCCAATTCCCTTAGGCCGCCCCTGGCCTAAGGCTTCCAATTCCCTTAAACCGGCCCTGGCCTCGGGCCTCCAATTCCCTTACGCTGGCCCTGGCCTCGGGCCTCCCATTTCCCTTAGGCCGGCCCTGGCCTCGGGCCTCCAATTCCCTTAGGCTGGCCCTGGCCTCGGGCCTCCAATTCCCTTAGGCCGCCCCTGGCCTAGGGCCTCCAATTCCCTTAGGCTGGCCCTGGCCTCGGGCCTCCAATTCCCTTAGGCCGGCCCTGGCCTAGGGCCTCCAATTCCCTTAGGCCGGCCCTGCTGGTGATTCAATTCACTACTTTGTTTTATTTTCAAACAGTCGATGAAGTCAATGACGATTATTTCTTGTACTCTCTGGTCTCGGTGACTGCGTCTCATCAAAATCGATTCTATAATTACAACCATTAACAGAATTCCATCCTTGCCAGCATCAGTTGTAGGAATCATGTCAAACATTTCATATCAACTCATTTAAGTTTTCACATGAAACATCCTCCGGCCCCGCAATTTTTGTATTTGATATAAGATGTTACAGGATGTAAATAAATAATATGGCGTTGTAGTCCCCCTCCCCCTTCCCCCACCACATCTAAGAATTTAAACTTGACCCGGGCATATCTTTTTTTAGCCGGTGCCACGTGTCTCTCATCACGGTGACATCGAGGCAGCTCGGAACTCTTCTGTGCGGGTCGGTGAGGAAATGCCGGGTATAAAAATGTCGCCTCTCTCACCCGCAGGCAGCAGATAGCCCACCCAGCTTCTCTGGCGAGAAGCACTAGTTCAGGGAGTCTCAAAGGGCTAGTGGATCTGAAGCACTTTTCTAGCGAGTAGCACTAGTTCAGGGAGTCTCAAAGGGCTAGAGGATATGAAGCACCTTTTAAGCAAGTTGCAGTGTCCAAAAATGTATTTTATTTCCAGTTGAACTTGTATTATATCAAGATGTGATTAAAATCTCCATTTTGAATTAAAAACTCTAAATTAGGAATCCAGACCACACGAAGAACCTTAATGAACTTAATGGCACCCACGAAATTTGGTTATTTGTTTTTTACTGTTTGTGTCGTCCCTTTAACCTTAGGCGAGTGTTTGTTGAGGTGAACTTATTTTAGATTCTTGCGACACACCAGTGCACAGCGGCTATTTAAACAATTCACTCACATTGAGACTTTTTTCGACTGAAATCTCAAATTAAACAATTAAAAAGATTTGGTTCACAGCTCAATTTTGAGAATCACTGTAAAAAATGACAGTAACAAAATGTATGCAACTATCAATATTTCTCTATTTCAATTTTTAAAAAAAAAACGACTTCTAGATGGAACAAACAATAAATCAATATTCTCTCCAGGCAAACTTCTTATTTGTGTTGCAAACTCAATATGAAATAATTTAATAATTTTTTTAAAGGAATAACATATTTTTAAAAGTTTAAATAATCCCGCGTCAGATATAAAAAAAAAATTGACGATGGCTTTTGTTGTTGGTTTTTAAAATCCTCGTCTAATTTCCGAAGTGCGGTGGTCGAGTGGTCACGGGCCCGAATCTATGCGAAGGCAAGGATTTTTTTTCCCGGGGCCTAAGGCCAATGCGTCCCTCAGTCACCCAGCTCCGAACGGGCACTTAACAATAGTTAGGCTGGGTATTGCGTGGAACCCTCATAGCCGAGGCCTGTGACCGCTGCATCACTTGCCAACAGATCATCCGTCATGGTCTGTGGTCGAAATTATCTTCTGCATAGAAGGAGCGTCTGTATAGATAAGATAGGAGATAGATACACAGTGAAAAATTGAATTTAAAGAAACCAAGGACATATACACGTGATACTTATTGACTAGATAGGTTGTGGTAGGCTGAAACTATTTAGTTAATGAACATTTCCAAGTGTTCAAATTATTTTATGGACGCCCAAGTGTTCACGCGGACAGTACATAAATTACCACCGCAGGACCTAAGTAGGCCTGGCCCCCACCAAATATCTGACACCGCGGGACCTAGGTAGGCCTGGCCCCCACCAAATATCTGACACCGCGGGACCTAAGGAGGCCTGGCCCCCACCAAATATCTGACACCGCGGGACCTAAGTAGGCCTGGTCCCCACCAAATATCTGACACCACGGGACCTAAGTAGGCCTGGCCCCCACCAATATCTGACATCGCGGGACCTAAGTAGGCCTGGCCCCACCAAATATCTGACACCACGGGACCTAAGTAGGCCTGGCCCCCACCAAATATCCGACAACGCGGGACCTAAGTAGGCCTGGCTCCCACCAAATATCTGACACCACGGGACCAAAGTAGGCCTGGCCCCACCAAATATCTGACACCGCAGGACCTAAGCAGGCCTGGCCCCACCAAAAATCTGCCACCGCTGCTTAACGACCAACAATTATAAGTTAATGGCCAACTGCACGATTTTATGAGCAATATTTTTGACGTTTTACGGTCCATGTGTAGATGTTGTTGGATTTGGCTGTTGTACAACAATTGATGGGATATTGAGCTGTGCAGTTGGCGCAACCAATCAAATTTGATGGAAACGAACTCCTTCCGGTTCAAATTGACCCTTTAATGTGGAAGTAAACATAGAGGCATGGGAGCCATCTAAGACATGGCTTCAACTCTTTATTCTAAATGGAGACTTCCTTCTCAACAGCATGTTCATGTCCCGGAAAGGAAGACATAAGAGTGAAGGTTGTAGTTGCAAGGAGTTGTATTCAACATCGTAACGAATAACTAGTATGTTTCATTCATTGTATCTACGTTTGTAATAAAAACAATATTTTTGTACTGTTACTTTTAAAAACTTTATTTTTTTGAAGACACAATTCAAATTTGAAAATAAATATAAATCCCGTGATTTTCTAACATAAAGTATAAACAAACAAACAAACAAAATCAGCTAAACAAATTTTTATTTCTGATATTAAAATATCTCGGTTTCCTATATCTAACAACAAACTTTCTGGGTAAGTTTAGAATATTTATAGCGTAAATTACAACCATAATAAAACCGAAATATGCTACGATAAGAATCAAACCATAGCAAACTTTTTATCCGCTCAATTCAATTGTGTGTGTGCTTTTGAGTCCGTGCGTGTGCACGCGAAATTCCTCACGCAAAAAAAAAAGAATAACGATTTTCTTTACGCGCACTAAAACTAAGACATAATAACTAAATATTTCCTCGCACTACTCACTTCTTTACTGAAATTAATTCGCTTAAAATAGCTAAGCTTTGTGACATGTTGGCTGAATGGGTTAATTTTTAATTGTATGGTCAGCTAGTATAGCTGGGTGAGATGTTGGCTAAATGGGTTCGTTTTTAATTGTATGGCCAGTGGTCAGTTAGTATAGCTTTGTGAAATGGCTAAATGGGTTAGTTTTTAATTGTGTGGTAGTTAGTATAGCTTTATGAAATGGCTAAATGGGTTAATTTTTAATTGTGTGGTCAGTTAGCATAGCTAGGTGAAATGTTGGCTGAAAGGGTTAGTTTTTAATTGTGTGGTCAGTTAGTATAGCTTTGTGAAATGGCTAAATGGGTTAGTTTTTAATTGTGTGGTCAGTTAGTATAGCTTTGTGAAATTGCTAAATGGGTTAATTTTTAATTGTATGGTCAGTTAGTGTAGCTGGTAGAGATGTTGGCTAAATGGGTTAGTTTTTAATTGTGTGGTCAGTTAGTATAGCTGAGTGTATATTTTGATGTATAAATGATAGATAAAATAACTTAGTGTATACATGTGGGGGGTTATTTTTTGTAAATATGACAATTATGTCTAAATATATTACAACCCCATCAGTCCACACGAGGGTTGGGCACGTCATTAAAAGTTTATGACTTAAGTCTTGAACTGATTAAATAAGCGTCCATGTTTCTGTTTAAATTGCATTTAAATCATTAGATTATCGAGTAATACGTCACAATGTTTATTACAGTTCAACTATTTATTAGAACACATTTTTAAGGTGAAGAAATAGATTTTATGTTCGAAAAATAATTTCTATCATGATATCACATGCCGAAAATTTGTTTTATTTCAATTTATACAAAACTGATCTAACAAAACCTTTCACCATTCGACATCAGTTGGACAGTTTGACATTTGGACACTTTGGTCAAATTCAGTCAAAGAACATGCAATATTTGGTATTCGGCTGAATTAATGCAAACTCTGTACTGCATGCCAGATTCTTTCTTTTGTCTTTTTGTAAAGCCCTAATATTAAATAATGTTAATAATATTATTGAAATTAAAGTACTCTCAAATAATTTTTTATTTAATAGCTCATAATCCCCATATAGTCTATACTAAGTAACACAAGTTTTTGTGAGCAAAACCTGTGCTCATTGTTAATTAATTTTATGAGCACTAAAACGTAAAGAATAAATACTCTACTACCTTCAACAACAAAAATGTCTTAAAGTTGATTGGCTTAATGTAATCAATATTACACAGACATGGGAAATAGTCTCGCCTCGTTTTCAAAGTATCATTATTCAATCTGTCCAACTTTATCACAGTCAAGCCCCTAATAAAATCAATAGACTTAACGTACATTTTACAAGGCTCAAAGACACATATTTAACTCGGGGAGCTTTTATTATTTGTCGTTTCAATTCAAATCTTGCAGTTAGTCTTTTAGCTACGATGATGATGTATGTATACGTTTACCATAGAGGGGGATGTGGATGTAAGCAATTTAAAATCTTTTCTTTTATCTAATATATCACAGTTTCACCTTATCGCGTCCTATGCTTATTCGTGGTATATTTTTAAGAATTACCATTTTTATTGAAGTTATTGTTTCTATTTTATTTCATTTCTACTTCCTTTTTTAATATTTTCTGAAGGGAATGTCAACAGTGGCGTAGCTAGGAATTTTTAGGGGTTGGGGGCCCGGGGGCTGGTCCTCTTTAGGGGCCTCACATACATGGAAGTGGCGTAATATTTAATGTTAAAAAATTTGGAAACAAATTTGAGACCCCCCCCCCTCAAGTGGGGGCCCGAAGAGACTCTCAAATTGGACCCCCTGCCAAAGCTATAAAAACTGAATGTCAACAACTAAGTTTCTAATCTATAATTTATGTGCTGTTACATGTTAACAACTAAGCTTCTAATCTATAACTTCTGTGATATTACATGTTAAATACTAAGTTTCTAATCTCTAACGTCTGTGTCCAAGTCAATGTAAATTTTGTGTCCAACTATAGATAACTGAATACATGACTTATGAGTAACCAATATATTTCTAATGTATATTAGTCAGTGTTTAAATGGAAATAATTTCGTCAAGTCATGACATATATGACTTACTTTCCATATGCCATTTTTTACAATTAGTAAACAATAATTCAATGCTTCACACCACATCAGTTTGCTGTTGCAAGTCACAAACATAATTTTTGACAAATTGATTTTAGCCCCCTTATTGTCCTTTCTACAGAATGTCCTTCCTACAGAATGTCCTTCCTACAGAATGTCCTTCCTACAGAATGTCCTTCCTACAGAATGTCCTTCCTACAGAATGTACTTCCTACAGAATGTCCTTCCTACAGAATGTACTTTCTACAGAATGTACTTCCTACAGAATGTACTTCCTACAGAATGTCCTTCCCACAGAATGTCCTTTCTACAGAATGTACTTCCTACAGAATGTACTTCCTACAGAATGTCCTTTCTACAGAATGTCCTTTCTACAGAATGTACTTCTTACAGAATGTCCTTTCTACAGAATGTCCTTCCTACAGAATGTCCTTCCTACAGAATGTACTTCCTACAGAATGTACTTCCTACAGAATGTCCTTCCTACAGAATGTACTTCCTACAGAATGTCCTTCCTACAGAATGTCCTTTCTACAGAATGTACTTCCTACAGAATGTCCTTTCTACCGAATGTCCTTTCTACAGAATGTACTTCCTACAGAATGTACTTCCTACAGAATGTCCTTCCTACAGAATGTCCTTTCTACAGAATGTACTTCCTACAGAATGTACTTCCTACAGAATGTCCTTTCTACAGAATGTCCTTTCTACAGAATGTACTTCCTACAGAATGTCCTTTCTACAGAATGGCCTTCCTACAGAATGTCCTTCCTACAGAATGTACTTCCTACAGAATGTTTGTTCAATCATCATACTATAATTAAATAAACGTTAAAAATAACTATTTCATACTGATTTTATTTTTAAAGAGATAATATTAAACTTAAAATATTTATTTTTAATTAAAAAAGAATTAAAAATGAATTTTTAAAAACCCAAACATTTCACGCCTTTAAAAGAAAGGGGTCGAATCGTCCGGGGTCGAAACACCCTAGGGTCGAAACGTCCTGGGGTCGAACTGTCCGGGGTCGAATCACCCGGGGTCGAATCGTCCGGGGTCGAACCGTCCGGGGTCGAACCGACCGGGGTCGAAACGTCCTGGGGTCGAATCGTCCTGGGGTCGAACTGGCAGGGTCGAACCGTCCGGGGTCGAATCGTCCGGGGTCGAAGTGTCCGTAATTCGATATTATTAATGCTTGAACCATCAAAAAACTCTTTTTCAGAGTCCCTCGCTTAAATTCTTTATTTTATTGTAACCTCATAATTAAACAAAATAAGAGCTCATTATTCTATTAGAAAATCAGCTTTTCCCAAGTTTTCCCAGTGCCCGAAAATGTCGGGTATATGGGGCTGAGAATCGTTTTTTTTTCCTTTGATTGACGCAGTCGTGGGACAAAGAACCAGACCACAAAGGCGGGACCGGCCCACAATGGGCCCATCGTTAAACCAGTCAAAGTCAACCGGTAATGGGATCTATTGCGTCCCTGTACACACGGCTCAGGTTTCTGACCTTTAAGCCGACCTGGCGGGCTTCAGACCCAAAGTGCATGAGAGCGTACCGACGTACCGACGTGCGTAGTTCGCGCTACGTTAGAGTAGATGTTACTTTCAAACATTCAATCCAACATCGCATCAAGACTGTTGATTCCAATGAGCCGCCCTCAGCGGCGTAGCTAGGAATTTATAGGGGTTTGGGGGCCCGGTGGGCTTAACCCTCCTTGGGGGCCCAACATATATGGTTGTAGCGTAATGTTTAATGTTAAAAATATTTCGGACACTAATTTGGGGGCTCCCTCAAGTTAGGGCCAGGTGGAATTTCAAAATTTCGTCCTTCCTCCAATAGCTACGCCACTGGCCGCCCAGCAGTAAATTGATATTGGCATTGAATAAAGTCTTTGGCACGGTCATAGTTATCTGGAGTTTTGATTCAGGGGCCATTATCAAGACGGTTTGAGTGTTGACAAGGTTAACGCCCCTGAAAATTCATTGTGTGAGCAACAAAAAGTCTATAACAAACGTAGCTGTACGTTAATTCCTTTCACGTTTTAGCACCCCTGACCTCAGTCCCTAGAACTATGTGTAACATGTGTGTAAAGTTGGGCCCTGGACAACACACTTTACTATCGTAGCATGTGTGTAAAGTTGGGTCCTGGACAACACACTTTACTATCGTAGCATGTCTGTAAAGTTGGGTCCTGGACAACACACTTTACTATCGTAGCATGTTTGTAAAGTTGGGCCCTGGACAACACACTTTACTATCGTAGCATGTGTGTAAAGTTGGGTCCTGGACAACACACTTTACTTTCGTAGCATGTGTGTAAAGTTGGGTCCTGGACAACACACTTTACTATCGTAGCATGTGTGTAAATTTGGTTCCTGGACAACACACTTTACTATCGTAGCATGTGTGTAAATTTGGGTCCTGTACAACACACTTTACTATCGTAGCATGTGTGTAAAGTTGGGTCCTGGACAACACACTTTACTATCGTAGCATGTGTGTAAATTTGGGTCCTGTACAACACACTTTACTTTCGTAGCATGTGTGTAAAGTTGGGTCCTGGACAACACATTTTACTATCGTAGCATGTGTGTAAATTTGGGTCCTGTACAACACACTTTACTATCGTAGCATGCGTGTAAATTTGGGTCCTGGACAACACACTTTACTATCGTAGCATGTGTGTAAATTTGGGACCAATTAACCTATTAACTTTTACTTCAGCTTTTCATCAAGTGAATTTCATCTATCGATCTATCAATGACCCCTGATGACACACACAATGATTTTGGAAATAGGGGAAATTGATTTGTTGGTTTTTTTTTAAAGTCTGCCCGATTTTTTTTTCTATTTGACTTGTATTTAAAAGTATCGGTTTTTAATATGGTTGAACAATAATTTATGTTAAAATTAAAGAAATTGAATTGAAATTTGATGATAAAATATTTTCTCATACAACACCATTTTCATGATCGATGTCAACAACATTTTTTTGTGTGATGATATCATCAACACTACCCCCCCTCTCTCTCTCTCCCTCTCTCTCTCTCTCTCTCAGTTTCTCTCTCTCCCTCCCTCCCTCTCTCTCAGTCTCTCTCATGTCATCAACACCTTCCCCCTGGTGTCATCAACACCTTCCCCCCGGTGTCATCAACACCACAATATTCACAAGCTCGTATTTCCAAGTCAATTCTCCCTTTCCTTCATAATTCACACCTCCTGCTGCGTACTACAATTAGCACTGAATCCTTTCATAATTCATCATCAGTTAGTCAATCAGTCAGCAGTTAGTCAATCAGTCAGCAGTTAGTCAATCAGTCAGCAGTTAGTCAATCAGTCAGCAGTTAGTCAATCAGTCAGCAGTTATTCAATCAGTCAGCAGTTAGTCAATCAGTCAGCAGCAAGTCAATCAGTCAGCAGTTATTCAATCAGTCAGCAGTTAGTCAATCAGTCAGCAGTTAGTCAATCAGTCAGCAGTTAGTCAATCAGTCAGCAGTTAGTCAATCAGTCAGCAGTTATTCAATCAGTCAGCAGTTAGTCAATCAGTCAGCAGTAAGTCAATCAGTCAGCAGTTAATCAATCAGTCAGCAGCTAGTCAATCAGTCAGCAGTTTATTAAACGGTTAGCCATGCAACTGAGTTTTAATATTTCGGTTTCCCCAAAGAACTCTCATCTGTCCTGGCAAGGTATGTCTCCCGTCTGTACACTAAACAGCCAGTTATGCGGAAAGCAAACTTCACCCATTATTAGACAATACTTACCTGCTTGATGATCTATCAACCCTCTCCTACCACAGAGCCTAGCCCCCCNCCCCCCCGCCGCCCTCTCCCCTCCCCCGACCTAACGTGCGATGTGTTGGGCAGTTAATGTCAGCGCCTTCTTCCCTCTAACCAGGCCGAAATGCTCCATAAAAGACATGTCAGGGGAGGTAAGACGTGACTATTATTGACATTCGCCCCTGAAAACACGATCGAACACAGAGCACACGCGCAAAATCTATACCCGGCTTAGACCTGCCCACCTGAGTGCCGCCTTTGTTTACCTGCATGTCCCATGTCTACCTGAATGTCCCGTCCCCCCGTCTACCAGAAACTGCCTGTCTACCCGAATGCCCATGCCAGCCTGAATGTCCCAGTTTACCAGAATGTCCCCATTTACCTGATTGTCCCAGTCTACCCGAATTTCCCTGTCTACCTGAATTCCCATGGCTACCTGAATGTCCCTGTCTACCTGAATGACCCAGTCAATCCTGATTGTCCCAGTCTACCTGAATGCTCCTGTCTACCTGAATGTCCCCGTCAACCTAAATTCCCATGCCTACCCGAATGTCCCCGCCCACCTGAATATCCCTGTCTACCTGAATTCAAAAGTCTACCTGAATGTCCCTGTCTACCTGAATTCCCATGCCTACCTGAATGTCTCCACCTACTTGAATGTCCCCGCCTACCTGAAAGCCCCCGCCTACCTGAAAGCCCCCGCCTACCTGAATGTCCATGTCTACCTGAATGTCCCTGCCTACCTGAATGTCCCTGCCTACCTGAATGTCCCTGCCTACCCGAATGTCCATGTCTACCTGAATGTCCCTGCCTACCTGAATGTCCCTGTCTACCTGAATGTCCCTGCCTACCTGAATGCCCCTGTCTACCTGAATGTCCCTGTCTACCTGAATGTCCCTGCCTACCTGAATGTCCCTGCCTACCTGAATGTCCATGCCTACCTGAATGTCCCGTCAAACTGAATGTCCCCATCTTCCTGAATGTCCCTGTCTACCTGAATGTCTTTTGTCTCTTTGGGTATTAATACGACTGGGTATTAATTAAACATGAGAATCCCATGTGTCGTCATGTAATTATATTGTTTTTATAGGTGGTGAGATTTCGAAAATCTTGAAGGATGTTTATGATATTTTTTTTAAAAATTACACACATCAGATTGTTTTATTTATTTTTTTAAATTCAATTTGTCTAATTTAAAATGGGACTTAATATTGTTCAGCCTTAAGAAGCAAGTTTACTTAAAACGTCTTAATATTTATGTTAAAACACCTCCAACAAACACAAAACACATAAAAACTTCTCATATTTCAAATTTCCTCATGTGCAATTTTAACAACTCTTATCTTATTAATTTCTTTTTACTCAGGATCAGAAGAAACGGCAGTTCTGAGACCTTCTTGTAACAACAGGTCAACTAGTAATGACCTCGTCACTGGAGACCTTCTGCCCCTGATACATCAGTGACCTACCGGCTCAGCATCCACACGCAAAAAACTTTAGATCCCCAAATTTCCAGACCTAAGACAGTCTTCACTGCAGACCATCCTAAGGTCTTCACCGGAGTGAACGATCCCAAGAAAACAACGCCAGCAGGACCACAACCCAACAACGCCAGCCACATCACCACGCTCGGTCACACTCGACGTCTTGGTCTTCACGGTCCTTTGATGACGTGTGAAAAAAGTCCGTAACTTCTAGGGCTGTTTGGAAGATGCCCGCTCTCGCCTGCCGTGATTTAGGGTTTATTTTCGATCATTCACACATTCAAGACTTAAAAGTGAGACTACGCTCATAAACACAAGCCGTAAATATTGGGCCGTTTGCTTCACCTCAACACGTCAAGGGGACAGTCATTGAAATCATCTCTCTGATAAGACATGATGGGTTTTTGTGTGTTTTTTTTCCTTGTTGAAGTTTGAAGTAAAATTTTGCTCTACTGTTTGGGAAGGGAGGGTGTGCATTTAAGATCGTGAGTTGGAAATAGATTCTCATTGGCTTGCAAATCACCTGCATTACCACGGGGCAATAAGTGGGACCAGGGGCGACACGTGTCACTTGAGCTCGCTTTGAATTACATTACTAAACGGATTTAATGAGGGAAGCGGTCGCTGTGTCTGTATGCTGGCGACCATTAAGTTGTGTTTAAGACTGTGCATTAAACACACGTATTTACACTTGAAAACTGAGTAACACTAAAAAAAGTGAATGAGATTTGGTTTATTGTTGCTGAATGAACATTGATGCCGTGTTGTGGAAGATTACTCGAGCCGTACGTGAGGCGAGTTTTGGGGTACATCTCTACGAGTCACCTACATCAATCTCTGTGACACGGAGACTTATTACGTATTGCTGATCCCCGTCAAACTGGAGTGGATGCTGAAGCAAGCTATCACAGAAAGTGACTGGATAATTTCTTTGACCTGGATAACAACCACTACTTCTTCCGATTCCTTCACACTTCATACTACATCAAGGACAGGGTTTTTAATCTACTCTCGAGGAAATAGTGCCAGGATTTAACCTATGGCAATGAATCCTTACGCCTTCCGGGGATGGCACTTGCCGTCTGCCTACGCGGAGTCGACCAACTGTGACCGCAACTATCCCAGTATGTACCCGCCGTCGTGGTCAGCAAGCTACTTCACCCCGCCCTCGGTCTATCCCTTCCAGACTGAGACCAGCGCGGGAAAGCAATCCAACAACACAGACTGGAAGCTCAACTCTATTGGCTCGGCCGACAGTCCATCCGTTCCACGGGACTCCAACCTCATGAAGTCCAGCTACGAGGGACTGCTGTACAAGAGCGCCGCGGCCAACCAGAGGTCAGAGTTCGAGAGCTGCGCCAGGGATGACCCGTCAAGGTCGTGCTGCGCCATCTCCTGTTCCTGCAATAACCACCAGCGATTTAACGTGTTGGATAACTCGTGGAGGAACACGGAGATGTCGCCGAGCCTAGACTTTAACAAGACCCAGAGTATGTCCCCTTACCAGAGTTTGTGTCAGCGGGGTGAGTACCCATTCCTAGGTGTGTACTCTCTTCTCTTGGGGGGCACGACTGTCAAAGTGTTTTCCGCGAAGGCTGATACGGCATTTTTTAAACGTCACAATTTTAAAATTATTCAAAACATTAAAATGAAATCTTTTTTTTTTTTTAATTAAATTTTTTAGCAGGTATTATAGTAAGCCTATTATCTTGCCGATTAGGAAAGGAAAAAGACCTGTGACTAAGCTTATAACAAACAATTAGAAACAGTTTCTCGGAAACATACTTTGATAATCGTTGTCTTCGTGAGTTAATTTTAAGATTAATTAAGAAACAATAATTAAGAATGATATGTACTGAAATGAATAAATGTTAAGATAAGCCCCGAAGATATGTCATAAGTCTGTGAGTCTGTGATTATTATTATTTTTTAAATAGTTTATTTGCGTAGAAAAGAAACACATTTTAGATGGAATACTGTGCTCAATGCTATTCTTGAGTGTTACGTAAGTTGCAGACCAAAAACGTTAAAGTTGACAAAAGTTTTAAAACAGAGGCTTAGTAAAGGAGGGAGTTGTGGTACAAGGGTACGAAAATGAGGCTTAAGACATTATATTATAAAACGTGAACAAGGATAATGAATAGGATGGGGAAATTGTAATGTTAGTTCTCGGGCAAAAATATCCTATCAACTTGACGGTCACAAATATCCTATCAACTTCTCGGGCACAAATATCCTACCAACTTTTCGGGTACAAATATCCTATCAAATTTTCGGTCACAAATATCCTATAAACTTTTCGGGCACAAATAGGGCACAAATATCCTATCAAATTTTCGGGCACAAATATCCTATCAACTTCTCGGTCACAAATATCCTATCAACTTCTCGGGCACAAATATCCTATCAACTTCACGGGCACAAATATCCTATCAACTTCTCGGGCACAAATATCCTATCAACTTCTCGGTCACAAATATCCTATCAACTTCTCGGGCACAAATATCCTATCAACTTCTCGGGCACAAAATTCCTATCAACTTCTCGGGCACAAATATCCTATCAACTTCTCGGGCACAAATATCCTATTAACTTTTCGCGCACAAATATCCTATCAACTTCTCGGGCACAAATATCCTATCAACTTTTCGGGCCCAAATATCCTATTAACTTTTCGGGCACAAATATCCTACCAACGCCTCTGTTAAAAGAGCTGCCCATGACAACTGATACCGTTGCAATGTTACTCATACATGCTCTTGACTGTTGCCCTTGACCTCAAGACGTCGGAAACACAGGAAACGCTGCACGTCGTTATGAAGTTGTGCTCTACACGGTGCGCCTCCAGACTGCACCATTGATCATCATTTGACTACACGACAATAGACTGCGTGGTGCGAAATGTTTTCAATAAATTACGAAATGCAAATATCGCTAAGCCATCCTGTAGCCCACATCTTCATTTGGATTTAATTCCCAAATTAATGACCTGCTATTTTTACGTTTAAAGGAAATTAGCATAGCCTCAAAAATAAATCAAGCGTGAAATGAGTTCACCGAAGGACGACCCATGTTCCTGTTACAGCTGCAAGTTACTTCAAGCCCCCCCCCCCTNCCCCCTGCCACTGTTACCAGTAGCCCCGTGCCATCTCCCCCGCCCCCCCACACCAACAGCTCACCATATATTACCCTGTCGACGGTCGTAAATTCATCACTGTAATATGTGTACTCAGAAACCTGGACTCGTCTGTTTTATCTCCCACAATCCAACGGTACAGGAACAAGGCTCGCTGGCAATTTATGATCAGGGAAGTCGAACATTGGACAACACAAACTATTTTCACAGTATTTTAGTCCATGCGCATACGTAAGGTACAAGAAATGCAATGTGTGACAAAAGAAACTATTTACAAAGTATGTAGTCTATGTGCATGTAAGGTACTAGAAATACTGCAAAGGGCAAAATAAGCAATTTTTATGTATGTATATATACTCTAAGTATATATTTAAGGTACTAGAAATAACAAAAGTACAATACAAGGAAGGTACAAGAAATACAGCGATGCACAAAAGAAGCTACTTTGCAAAGTATGTAGTCTACGTCAGGCCCTAGGCGATGTGAATTTGGTGGCCCTAAATGTAACAGAAAATTAAATAATATAAATATGGAAAGATACTTGGGCGATGCTCCCACTAATGATGAGACTTATTGGAGGCCCTAGGCGGCTGCCTGGTTTGCCCATGCCTAAAGCCGGCTATTTTAGTTTGCCTATGCCTAAAGTTGGCCCTGTCTACGTTTATGTTAGGTACAAGAAATACAACTCACCAATTTCTAATGGTATTTCAAAGTACACGTCACACAATAGTTTTTAAAATATGAAAACAAGAAACAACCAAAAGTGTATGAACTATTTTTTTTTGAAAAGCTTTGGTCTAATTCATCACCATAACAAATTTGTAGGCAGCAAAGGAACATAGCAACATGGGGTTTGAGTATTTAAAAATATGGGTATTGATAATGTTTTTGTTTTTTTTCCAAAACATTAATTTTTCACTAGTTATCCACTCTAGTGTCAACTAGTTGTCCACTCAATAGTCGCTACATGGTAGAAACATAAGATAAGGATATGAGGTAGCATATGTGTTTTGAATGAAATAGTGGCTACATAGTAGAAACATAAGTTAATGATATGAGGTAGCATAGGTGTTTTGAATGAAATAGTGGCTTTTACGTGCGAGTCTAACTCTTCTTTACTTAAGATTGCTTACCTCGCTTAGGAAATCTTACTTTGGAATAGTAGGAGATTTTTAAGTGGAGACATACAAGGGGCGATAAAAACCAGTCTTGTTATTTTTTTCTAGTGTACATGTATATCATAGATTAATGTCTCTTGATTTGATTATCTTCCATAGAACACTGCTTAAAAAAGAATTGTCTTATTTATAGAAAAGGAAAATTCTATCCACATTAAAATTATCCTCATTAAAAGCAAACACTACTGACGTCACTATCACGTGCCAATCCGTGGTCTGAAACCAATAAATGAATATTTTTTTATAACTGGGTCATAGTGTTGCTTAGGAAATAAATATACACGTTTTAAATGTTATCATCTGCCTGAACTTCATAAGCAACCACTTCCGGACTAAAAATAATTTCGAATGTCTAAAACCAAGTGATGAGTAATGAACAGGTCATAAATGTACAATGATTTTGTTAGGGTGTGGGAGTGATACGGTACAATGGTTTTGTTAGGGTGTGGGAGTGATACGGTACAATGGTTTTGTTAGTGTGTGGGAGTGATACGGTACAATGGTTTTGTTAGGGTGTGGGAGTGATACGGTACAATGGTTTTGTTAGGGTGTGGGAGTGATACGGTACATTGGTTTTGATAGGGTCTGGGAGTGACACGGTGTGAGTGTGTGTTTGTATTAGATGTAAACTAACGATTGATTTCATAGATTGCTAAAAGTGAAAATAGATTGAAAAGACGTCTTTCTAAGAAGAAAATGGTATATGTATGGCTAAAATTATGCAATGGATTAAGAACAATTCCGTTAATTTTATGAACACAAGGATCTGCCAATGCGTCCTTCGTGGGTGCTTGAAGAAAAGATCACGGGAAGTCATTGAATGTGACTTAAAAAACTGTTAATGAGAAGATCAATCTCCAATCATTTTTTTCAGAGATGGTTTTTCTTTATGATTCATGTGAGAAGCAATGAGCCCTAGCGCATTAGTTGGACGATTGCTCTCATGAATAGCCACACTGGAAAACAAACATTGAACTTACAGTTGCTTTTTGAAAAAAGAAATTGCATTATGTATAGTTATAATATGTATTTGGGTAAGATTGAGGCTAATTCGTGACATAATTATTTTTTAAAGAAAATGGCACCTTTCTTAAATTTTAAATGGTATTTTTCAATCATAGAATCACCCAAATCTGGGTCGAACTAATTTTATCTTAGTTACTGTTAAATAACTATAGAAATGTATGTGAAAAAAATATTAAAGTGCAGACGAATTATCAAACTTACATTTTAATGTAAGTTTTTATACATCTACGAATATAATCGTATGGAAGCAAATTTTATATGGGCTTATAACAACATCAAAATTACATAAAATTAAATTTCTAAATGGAAAAATACACACGGAACCGCATTTGAAGCATTCCTCATAAAAACAATTGCAAATATTTGTTACGTGTAAGATTTTTAGCGCATTTTCGAGAAGTCGAATGCGCTATTGCACCCGTTTTGTCCGTCCGTCCGTCCGTCATCACCCTTGATCTCAGCATCCATAAGTCCTAGACCCATGAGGTATATATGTTTTTTGTATGTCCTGACCTGCCATTTGTGCATCAACACTCAGTTACTCGATCCGTTAAAAAACCCCGTTAAAACTAAAAAAAAATATTTCGAATCGAGAGGTAACACTAGCGCAGGGAACGGCCGCCATTGCCGGAAGTCGAATACATAGTTTTTCAAGCATTCAAGAGTGGTGCGAAAGCGTGCAAAAGAATTAGTTGTTTTTTTTAGTTGACGTCATTAGAATATGTGTAAAAGTTTAGAGAGTTTTACGTCATCATTTGTGGTGACTTGTAGTTAGATTAAAGAGAAAATAAATTTTTTTAAAATGTAAAGAAATGACTTTTAAATAAAAAAAATGTCAGGTATATCCATTACACAAGAAAATTCATAAAAATATGTCTAAAATCTAAACACAATTACTGATAACTACATAATGCTGATATCTAACATAAGTACTGATACATAATACGAAAATGCGCTAACACGTCCTGAATTCCAATAGGGACCAGGCTTAACATGATTTTTTTTTTTACCTTAGGTGCTTACATAATAAAAGTGAGTGTTTTGAATCGATTTTTCTATGAACTGATTTCAAGGAAAGGTGTATTAAAAGTAAAGGCTCAGGGATTTTAAATAAGAAAATGTATTATGTGTAGGTGTTAAATACACTAGTTTAAGAGTTGGGCTAATGAGCGGAATTGTTATTTGTATAAAGAGGAGAAACTTTATGAACCATTTGAAGTGTGCTTTTCATTTGTAGGGGAATGAGTTAATAATATTGCCGAACCCTGGGTGGCAACAACACTATTTCTTAGCCACTGATATATTCTTTTTGAATAGCTTAAGCTAAACAAGCAAGGTAAATTTTAAGCCCAAACCTAGCGATTCAACCTCTGTCTCTTAAAGAAATAAACAATATTCCAACCCCCGTACCCTAAGCATCAATATTCACATACGTATTATATAGTTCAATAAAAAAACATATCCAAATTGTCCTGAATAAAGGTAATTAATTAACAGTAAAGGAGTGGATGTTGTGGACTAATGGGTAGACGATTAATAAAGCGTATCTTCAAAAGTAGCAGGGTAAATTTTAAGCCCAGACCTTGCGATTAAAACAAATAAACCCCGTATTTACCTTCTATTAGGATCAATATTCACATAATTAATATTAGAGATTTAAAAACTATCCTATTCAATTGACTATGTCATGCTTAGCCTTGAAATAGAACGAATGTTTTGAAGAACTTTTCCTCATGAAAAATGTAATCCTAAGAACAGGTATTTAAGAGATAACGAATGATGGAACATCCATTAAAAAAACTTGGATAAATATCTAGCACAATGCGGTTACATGACATACGCTTCGTGTAAATCTATACTCTTCTTTAGAGTATAAATATATCCAGTGTAAAGAAATATCACGGGTATTACGACTTATATATAGGATCTAGCATCAGAAAGTGAGTGTTCTGTTGAAAAAACATACTATAAACAACTCATTTTGCGACAAGCTGTTTTGATTTTATTCGATCAATATTATACAACAGGAATAAAAATTCGTATAAAGGCTGATATCAAAGACGTATCATGCGCTTCACCAAATGGCAGTTTTCTTTTAAACTAGTTAACGCTATAAATCTAGTTTTTTTAAAGTTGCTTTTTTTAACCATTGTTATATAGAATATTTATGCAGACCAAACATTGTTATATAGAATATGTATGCAGACCAAACATTGTTATATAGAATATTTATGCAGACCAAACATTGTTATATAGAATATGTATGCAGACCAAACATTGTTATATAGAATATTTATGCAGGCCAAACATTTTATATAGAATATGTATGAAGACCAAACATTTTTATATAGAATATGTATGCAGACCAAACATTTTTATATAGAATATGTATGCAGACCAAACATTGTTATATAGAATATTTAGGCAGACCAAACATTTTTATATAGAATATTTATGCAGACCAAACATTGTTATATAGAATAT
>MUZC01000303.1:221462-240009 GCA_002072015.1 Radix auricularia | reverse complement strand
AGTTTATCTTATCTTATCTTATCTTATCTTATCTTATCTTATCTTATCTTATCTTATATGTTACAGACGCTCCTTCTGTACAGAAGATTATTGCGTCCTACGTATTTCTATGGTTTGTGTTTAGTCCTGTATTCTTACTAGAGTTTTAAAAGATGATAAAGTGGTGGCTTTCCTGGTTTCTTCAGGCAACCCATTCCACGCCCGAATACCGGACGGAAAGAAAGAAAACTTGTATGTGTTTGTTCTTGCATATGGAATAAGAAAGGTGTTTTTGTCTTTATGTCTATTTGAGGGTTGTATTAGGTTTTCTTTGTGTTGTATTTCTAAATTAGAATTAATTGCCTTATGTATAATTACTAATTTACTCTTGGTTCTTCTATCCTCTAGTGTTTCAAGGTTTAATGATTTAACTAATGGTGTTACTCTTGTCAGTTTTGAATATTCTCCAGTAATGAATCTGGCAGCTCTTTTTTGGATTTGTTCTAACTTATCAATATTTTCTTTGGTGGATGGGTCCCATACTGAAGATGCATATTCTAGTACATTTTCATATATTATCAAACGATGATGACAAATGTCAAATTTAAGCTTACATTATTACTGTATAAACATTAGTTTTATCATTTATATTTTTTTAGAACAGAAATTTTCATTATTTGATACAAAAATAATCACTTGTACTTACTAGATTCAGTAGATAGTAATTTAGCCCACTGTGATCTTCTAAAAGTCGTTCTTACAAAAATACAAAACGATCTAAGAGAAGAGTTCTCCGGGATAAAAGTTCAAAACATGTTAAAATAAAGGGGGAATCACTTTAAAAAATTTAAAACTAAGAAATTAGTAGTGAAATAATAATTATTTCGCTTTGTAACCAAACGGTCGCATTGTGTAATTTAGGGTTAAATATGGTTAACTATTCGTGAAAAAGTGGAAATATGGTTTAATATTCGTGAATAGTTTAAATACGGTTTACTATTCGTGAAAAGTTTAAATATGGTTAACTATTCGTGAAAAAGTTAAAATATGGTTTACTATTCGTGAAAAAGTTTAAATATGGTTTACTATCCGGGAAAAGTTAAAATGTGCTTTACTATTCCTGAAAAAGTTAAAATATGGTTTACTATTCGTGAAAAGTTAAAATGTGGGTTACTATTCGTGAAAAGTTTAAATATGGTTTAATATTCGTGAAAAAAGTTAAAATATGGTTTACTATTCGTGAAAAAATTAAAATATACTTAACTGTTCGGGAAAACAGTTTAAATATGGTTAACAACTATTCGTGAAAAAGTTTAAATATAGTTTACTATTCGTGAGAAAGTTAGAATATGGTTTACTATTCGTAAAAGTTTAAATATGGTTTACTATTGGCGAAAAAGTTTAAGTACTATGACCCACCATCTAGTTGACAATACCGTGTTCTCAAACTCCGGTACCCGGGTGACCAGACCACTGCGGCTCTAGCACCGGATACGATATCCGGACGTCGAGCTGAAATCTAAAAATACAACATCATAAACAACAAATCCAAGTAGCGCTCTTCTTCGTGTGGGGCATGGGACCGGCTCTCATCATCATGGCTGCCATAAGCTGCTCCTGGCACCTACAGCATGACTTCCCCTTCC
Organism: Radix auricularia; assembly: GCA_002072015.1. Taxonomy (NCBI): domain Eukaryota; kingdom Metazoa; phylum Mollusca; class Gastropoda; family Lymnaeidae; genus Radix; species Radix auricularia. The sequence goes on along the minus strand of MUZC01000303.1, from coordinate 238,384 downwards.
GATAACGCGCCGCTAGAGGGCGCATCTTATGACCAATTAAAATAGGCTGTAAATCTCGTCCATTTTGGATTAGTACAGCGAGAAAGTACGGAAGAAATCATCGCGAGCCGCCGGCGAGTTGGGGTCATATCACCCAATGGTGATGCGATGGAGATATGTTGTAGCTTCTTCGCCGTGAACCCACCCTCCAGCGGTCAGGGGCGTAGAAGAGGCTCGCCTAGCGTCGAGTTATCTCACTAACGTAGTTTATGTGAGGGTTGACAGACGTGTGTGCTCAGACTCCGTGTTGTGTGATTTTGAAATAAGTTTCAAGAATATCGGGACGCTGTGTTATTAGATTGGGCGGTCCTTTCAAAAAATAAAAATAAAAAAATAAAAACGTGAAGTTTATTTACAAGATAGATGGAAGGGCATAAAATATGTAACATGGCTTCTTTAATGTTGTCCGTTGTTTTGTTGTTGTTGTTTTTTCAAAGATTGTTATTAAAGATATGATTTGAATTTTTTTTTTTAAAGATTTGCTTTTGTGATAGAAGCGACTTATCTGTAGTAAAGAGAAGTCGTTTCTGAATCGTACCCCAGAGAATGGAGCAACAAAACGTGTCCTAGCCACTGATATACACGACTTCTATACTATACATGAACATTTCTTCTGATATGTAATATTGCGTTGTTTTAACTTTTCCCGGCTCTTCCTTGCTACCAAAAAGCACACCCCCCCCCCAAACCATTTACTCATTCCAAGAATCCATTGACCACAAATTTAAAACCTACAACCTCAAATACAGAAAATTAATTTGACATCACTTATACAGATCCCCATGCGCCTTCGGGAATGCCCGATAAAAGGGACTAAATTCCCTCTCCCCAAACACCCCCTCCCCACACATCCCACCGTGGCAGCACTGTGTCTCCCCAGAAGCCCGTGTCTGTCACATTGGTGGTCCGTCATAAAATCTTTATCTAACCCGCTATCAGCCCACCGAACGGATATTCACAAAAGCGCGGCCTTTACCCCCCCCCCCTGGCGTATCTGTAATCTATACCTGCAAATTTGGGGGCAATCAAAAAAAAAGAGGCAATCCTTCCCTCCCCCATCTCCGTGCGTGCTGAGGTGAGACGCACGTACTTATTTATGGTCATGGGGGCAGGGTGGGGGGACGGACTCAGGAGGCCAACCAGGGATATTGCACGAGAAATCTTCTCAGCTTTACTGTCCATATCCGGAGGTTTTTGGGTGGGCGAAAAAAAAGTGTGTGGGGGGGGGGGGACTTCTATGGAGCGAGAACCAAAGATCCCCCCCTCTTTTTTCAAAATTCCTCTCAGGACTGAGGGGTGGGGCATGTAGTGGAGACCAGTGATGACCTGTCTTCTTAATTATCAGTTGCTCTAGCGCGTCATGCCAAATATCCTCGGAGTTACCTCTCTTTCCTTCTTTCTGAAAGTTAAAATTTAATGATAACACTTATATAGCGCCATTTAACAAACATAATGTAGGCTCAATGCGCTTCAAACAAATGGCTGAGGTAATAACACGTATGGAAAATCAGACTATTTACAAGATAAACAATTTCTACAATTTCTAGAGGTAGGTATTAAAATAGTGAGTTTTTAGGTTCTTTTTAAAATTGTCATAGCAGGCGGTCTGTCTAAGCCCGAGGGGAAGTGAGTTCCACACTTTCGGGCCAAATGATGAGAAAGCTCTCATTCCGCACATCTGGAGGGAAGAACGCGGCACAGCAAGTAAGGAGGAATCCGCTGAACGCAGGTCTCTTTGTGGCACATATGGTGAAATGAGCTCACTCAGGTACAATGGCATTTTTTTGTTGTTTAAACACTGGTGGCAAATTGATGCGATCTTGTATTCGATTCTTGCCTTAACAGGTAGCCAGTGTAAGGAGCGAAGAAGGGCGGTTGCTGAGACCCGCTTCGATTTGCACATAACCAGGCGTGCGGCACTGTTCTGAATACGCTGGAGCCTGGCAATTTTGTCTTCGGGCAGACCGGCGAGTAGTGCGTTGCAGTAGTCCATTCTCGATAGTATTAGGGCAACTGCCAATGTTTTTGCAGAGTCAGTGGACAGGTAAGGTCTTATTTGGCCTAATCTACGTAATTGAAGGTATAGACCTCTGCATAGATTGGATATGTGGTAGTCAAATGACAGTGTACAGTCAAGGATCACACCGAGGTTCCTCACCTTGTCGGCTAAAGGGACCTGACAATTCATGATATTTAGCGAGTTGGTACCCCCAACATTTAACAATTTGTGTCTGGTTCCGATGAGGATTACCTCTGTCTTTTCTTCATTCATTTTCAGTTTGTTTTCAGCCATCCATGTGTAGACACTGGTAATAGCACCACTGACTTTCACTGCAAGACGAGGAACCTCTGCGGGAACTGCAGAGTCGTACAATTGCGAGTCATCAGCGAAAAAGTGGTAGGAGACGCCAAACGGTTTGATAATGTCACTGAGTGGGTATGTATACATGATAAAAAGCACGGGGCCTAAGACTGATCCCTGTGGTACTCCATACTTTAAGACCGAGCGTGCTGAGACAGCTCCATTTACCACGACACTTTGGGTACGTTCGGTCAAGTAAGACCTGAGCCAACTGAGGACAGTACCCAGGCATCCAAAGGTGGTGGAGAATCTGGTAAGCAGGATCTCATGGTCGAGTGTGTCAAAAGCTGCTGACAGGTCAAGCATTGAAAGCAAAGATACCTGACCGGAATCGGACGCACGTAGTAGATCGTTCAATACCCTGATCAGTGCTGTCTCCGTGCTACGACACTTCCTGTATGCAGACTGAAACGGCTCCAAGAGGTTGTGTTGCTCAACACGCTCAAGAACTTTTGACAGGAAGGGCAAGTTTGAGACTGGTCGGTAGTTCTTCAGGCACTCAGGGTCAAGATTTGACTTTTTCAGTAGGGGCTTGACAAGAGCATGTTTGAATGACTGGGGTACTACACCTGTAGTCAGCGAGATGTTTATGATCTGTGTAATGGCTGGGACAAGCGCATCAAGACAGTCCATGAACAAGGAGGCAGGAATCGGGTCAAGATCACATGATTTTTTAGGCATTTTCACAATAACGTCCTTGATGTGATTTTCAGACACACATTGGAACTCACTGAGGGGGGAATTCCGAAAGGTGGGGTCGGTGCCAACCTGTGGTGTACAGTGCGGCATGTTTTGCCTAATCAGCTCAATCTAGTTATCGGTCTTTTTTTCATAATGCTCAAAATTCCAAGACACGTCTCTGAAAAGGTTGGTGATTTCGGGTCGTCTTCATTCAAAAGTCAAACAAGTTCAATGAAAACCTCAGATATGTTCTATAACACAATATAACTCATACAGTCAACAAGTTCAATGAAAACGTCCTATATGTTCTATAACACAACATAACTCATACAGTCAACAAGTTCAATGAAAACCTCAGATATGTTCTATAACACGATATAACACATACAGTCAAACAAGTTCAATGAAAAAGTCTTATATGTTCTATAACACGATATAACTCATACAGTCAAACAAGTTCAATGAAAACGTCTTATATGTTCTATAACACAATATAACTCATACAGTCAACAAGTTCAATGAAAATGTCTTATATGTTCTATAACACAACATAACTCATACAGTCAAACAAGTTCAATGAAAAAGTCGTATATGTTCTATAACACGATATAACTCATACAGTCAAACAAGTTCAATGAAAACGTCTTTTATGTTCTATAACACAACATAACTCATACAGTCAACAAGTTCAATGAAAACCTCAGATATGTTCTATAACACGATATAACTCATACAGTCAAACAAGTTCAATGAAAACCTCAGATATGTTCTATAACACGATATAACTCATACAGTCAACAAGTTCAATGAAAACGTCTTATATGTTCTATAACACAACATAACTCATACAGTCAACAAGTTCAATGAAAACCTCAGATATGTTCTATAACACGATATAACTCATACAGTCAAACAAGTTCAATGTAAACGTCTTATATGTTCTATAACACGATATAACTCATACAGTCAAACAAGTTCAATGAAAACCTCAGATATGTTCTATAACACAATATAACTCATACAGTCAAACAAGTTCAATGAAAACTTCAGATATGTTCTATAACACAATATAACTCATACAGTCAACAAGTTCAATGAAAACCTCAGATATGTTCTATAACACAATATAACTCATACAGTCAAACAAGTTCAATGAAAAAGTCTTATATGTTCTATAACTCGATATAACTCATACAGTCAAACAAGTTCAATGAAAACCTCAGATATGTTCTATAACACAATATAACTCATACAGTCAAACAAGTTCAATGAAAACCTCAGATATGTTCTATAACACAATAATAATCATACAGTTAAACAAGTTCAATGAAAATCACAAATGGGTTCTATAACACAATATAACTCATACAGTCAAACAAGTTCAATGAAAACCTCAGATATGTTCTATAACACAATATAACTCATACAGTCAACAAGTTTAATGAAAACCTCAGATATGTTCTATAACACAATAATATTCATACAGCCAAACAAGTTCAATGAAAATCACAGATGGGTTCTATAACACAATATAACTCATACAGTCAAACAAGTTCAATGAAAACCTCAGATCTGTTCTATAACACAATGTAACTCATACAACCAAACAAGTTCGATGAAATCCTCAGATAGGTTCTATAACACAATATAACTCATACAACCAAACAAGTTCGATGAAATCCTCAGATAGGTTCTATAACACAATATAACTCATACAACCAAACAAGTTCGATGAAATCCTCAGATATGCTCTATAACACAATATTATTCAAGTATCACCCGGCAGTTTTCTCCAAAATAAACACATCAAATAATGAACTCTGCTTTCTCTCTCTCTCTCTCTCTCTCTCTCTCTCTCTCTCTCTCTCTCTCTCTGTCTCTCTCTCCCCCTCTTTTTTAAATAATCAACATATCACTTCATTTAAACCTTCAACAAAAGATTTCATTCATTGGTCGGGGATAAATCGATTATCACTAGCTGTGAAATGTTGACTCCGCCATTTTTCCAGTGACTTCTGGGAAGCAAAATTTTGGAACGGCTTCATGGCCTCGGTCTTACTTATACCGTTCATAAATGTCTTAGTTCTGCGTCTCAGTTTTTTTTTTATCTTGATCATATCCGAAAGACAACACCCGACTTTTTACGTTAAAGTTTCATATGTAAAATAATTTTAGTGTCTATTTAATTGACTAAAACAAACAACAACAAAAAAAAACAACTCAATAATGTTAATATTTTTATAATGGCAAAGTTTAGGGAGCGCGTGGGGCGGGTGGCACTTTTTATCAGCACTTTAGCAATAATACTTTAATGCCAGAGACAGATGGGTGGACACTAGCAGGAGCGGAACTTAACACAAAATACAGAGATTTATGTTTTCCCGTCTAATGTCCCCGGTTGAACCTGACTCTTCTGGAGTTTGGCCTGGAGGCAGATTATCTGAACGACTGTTCATGAATTTCACAGACGTTAAGTCCTTTTAATCTCATTGAACATCTGCCAGCCACTGGTCAAGGAGAGTGGTCAGTAGATGAACAAGATGTTGAGGGTAGCATGAGAACTTTATGGTCAATTCGGGGTCATTTGCAGTTATTTGATGCCTTGGATGCTTCACCAAACCAATGTTCGGTATCTGACCTTTTGGTCAGTATCAGATCTTATGGTCAGTATCAGATCTTATGGTCAGCAGTATCTAACCTTATGGTCAGTATCAAATCTTATGGTCAGTATCAGATCTTATGGTCAGTATCAGATCTTATGTTCAGTATCAGATCTTATGGTCAGCAGTATCTGACCTTATGGTCAGTATCAAATCTTATGGTCAGTATCAGATATTATGTTCAGTATCAGCTCTTAAGTTCAGTATAAGATCTTATATTTAGTAACAGATCTTATGGTTAGTATAAAATCTGATGGTCAGTATCAGATCCTATGGTCAGCGCCAGCTTCTTTGGTCAGTACCAGATCACAGGGTCAATATGTCAGGTAATTGAGACCGAAGTTACCACGTTACTGAATGGCGTCATTTAGGTTTAAATTTAAGCCCGGTTTAGGAAAACTGAAATAACATTTCTCAATTATCCATCCCGCTCCCTTTTTCAACTTGTGTATTCGCACCTTCACCCCATTAGTCCATTACTCAGAAGTCCTAGAGATTATCTAACACCCGCCCTCAAACGGGAACCCTTCTAGTTTAAGGCTAGCTGAAAACTGAGATCACTTAAGATACTCTAATAGGAGGACAGTTATTTAAAATCTTTAATGTGTTTTATCTTATGGGCTGGTCAATGATTGTGACCTTTGAAATTTGGATTATCACAACTGAGCAAACCACTTCCCAGCACGACCACAACCACCATCCACCCCCACCCCTCCTCAACACCCGCGTCCATCGCTCTGGTGTTAAAAGGAGGCAGCACATCGCGATGTGGCACCAGTAAAGGGAGAGAATAAAAACACATACATCATAAAAGGAGGAACTGTCGCCCAGAGTTATTAGCCTTTGTATCACACGGGGAAACAGAATACGGCGGGAATTACCTCGGAGATTTAACAGCTGGTAACTCGAGGCCGGTGTTTGTCTTTACCTTTAAAATAAAAGAGCACCAACTGTATCGTCTGCTGGTGAGAATCAGATTTATCAACAGCCGTGTAACAAACAACACACATACACACTGACAGGCGTGTAACAAACAACACACAGACAGGCGTGTAACAAACAACACACATACACACTGACAGGCGTGTAACAAACAACACACAGACAGGCGCGTAACAAACAACACACATACACAATGACAGGCGTGTAACAAACAACACACATACACAATGACAGGCGTGTAACAAACAACACACTGACAGGCGTGTAACAAACAACATACATGCACACAGACAGGCGTGTAACAAACAACACACAGACAGGCGTGTAACAAACAACACACAGACAGGCGTGTAACAAACAACACACAGACAGGCGTGTAACAAACAACACACATACACAATGACAGGCGTGTAACAAACAACACACATGCACACAGACAGGCGTGTAACAAACAACACACATACACAATGACAGGCGTGTAACAAACAACACACATACACACTGACTGACAGGCGTGTAACAATGAGTACACATACACACACATATAGACGTCTGCAAACAAAACACATAAAGACAGACAGACGTGTGACAAACACTACACATACAAACTGGCAGACGTGTAACATACACTACACATACACACTGACAGGCGTGTAACAAACACTACACATACACTGGCAGACGTGTAACATACACTACACATACAAACTGGCAGGCGTGTAACAAACAATACACACACACTGGCAGACGTGTAACAAACAGCAACATAAACACATGTACACATAAACACAGCAAATCTTTGGTCTAAATTCTAAATCGGTGGTTCCCAAAGTGGTCCCTACAGACCTTCAGGGGTCCCTGGCACCATTCAGGGGGCCGTGAAAAATTAAAATTGATTTGGGGGTCCCTGAACAACCCCAGGGGGTCTGGTCCGTGCAATGTTTTTTTAATAAAGTAATAAACTTGTCGGCGGCTGGGTAGCGAAGTCAATAGTGCGCTAGCCTCACAAGCTGAGGGGCGTGGGTTCAAGCCCACGAAAAGCAACAATAAAAATGTTGTGCAATGACTAACGCTTAGAAAGTCCTCCGCTGACCTGGAGAGGGATGGGCGCCGCCAGTGTCTATTAAGCCCGAGAATATTCTAATGGAAACATTAGAATCCTCTACGACCTCGATAAAAAGATGTTATGGGACTAAAAAAAAATAAAAAATAAACTTGTCATCCGTTTTTACTATATGGAAATTATAATAAATAAAATTTTATCTGAATGCTTTTTCTACAATTCAAATAGATTCTTACACGCTAACAGTCATGGAATAAAATCTAGTTTTAGCTAGAATGGAAGTAGAAATGGAGTAATTCCCACTACTAAAACAATTCAAAATACTTGGTTTACTGAAAGGTAAAGTTTGATGCGTAAGTAGGTAAAAAAAATAATAATTCACAAAGTAATTGAAACCGACTAGAAATTGATGTCGATTTGTGGTAGCTACAAACACATATTGAACCAGCCTTAAAAACATAAAATCACATCATTTTTATCAAAGTCATTAATTTGTTTAAAACTTAGTGGGTTTTTTTTGGTGGTTTTTTTTGTTGTTTTTTATAACAAAAGTGATTATTTCAATAAATACTTCATCAAAATGTTTCTGTTTTTTTTGGATGTGTATTTTTCTTCTATGCATTTATGTAGCTACTAGGGTATCACCCGTCATAAGTTTTAAAAATCAATATATTTCAGCTTCAATCTCTTAATTTTGAACAAATGTTCATCAGAAAAAAAATCAATATATAAGCTATGGGCATTTTATGAAATTTTCAGTTTAAGGACGTCATAAATCTAATTTATTTTATAATTTTTTGTCTTATTCATTTATTTCCAGTAACAATTTTAATCATTTTTGGTGCGCTGGTTTCTAAAATTAGTAGCGTCATCGGGACATAAATTGCAACTTATATATTTTTGTTGAGTATTTTTGGTGCACAGCTATCTAAAAATAGTAGTGTGACGGACGTTACATTGAGAATTATATATATTTGATTGTACTTGGTGGTCCATGGGTATGTTTTTAATAAAAAAGGGGTCCATGGGTTAAAGAAAAGTTTGGGAACCACTGTTCTAAATGGTTAAAAAATAGACACATTACTAATAAGTTTATCATTGTGTTTATTGTGGAACACACTATCAATACAAGTATTTTTTACTCTAGGAGCACAATGCCGTGGCACTAGCGCAGTATTGTAATAACGTGCAAACATTAGTTTAAGCTGCCTAAACAATGCAGAACTTCTTCAATGTCTTGGCCAACTTCTTCAATGTCTTGGCCAACTTCTTCAATGTCTTGGCCAACTTCTTCAATGTCTTGGCCGACTTCAAGAGCTGATGACGCATTGGCGTTATTCTTTATTTGCGTCTTCTGTTAGAGAGACATAATTCAAGAAGCTCCCTAGTTTTATTTTGTCTGCTCACTCATCCATTGGGAATCTATCAAGTGTATTAGTTAATATGTCAACAACACATCGAGTGAATATTTTCTTTTTAAAGTCGTCATTTGTAAATATTAAAAAAATTCCTCAAACTATCATCCATATTTTTTAATATAACTTTTAAGCTAGAGATTTTCATTTAATTTCTTAATATCTTTCCACAATGCTCCAAATTTCACACAGGGAAAAAATGACCGGTACATAATTTTTAATGAATAATGGCTTTTGCTGGACAATGACTTTAGTGGATAACATTAGCTGGATAATTACTTAAGCTGGATAAAGACTTTAGTTAGATAAAGGCATTATCGTGACAATGGGCAGCTAAATAGAAGCTTGAGGTAAGATATCCCACAATAATAATCATGGGTTCAGAAAATTATCTTCAATAATCCAGTATAGTATTCCTGCGATCAATTAAATCATAGAGTTGACTACAAAATAGCCATATATTTTAATCCTTTATTGTGGTTGTGACTCTGGTTGGTTGGCAATGTGGATATGAGTCTGGTTGGCAATGTGGTTGTGACTCTGGTTGGCAATGTGGATGTGAGTCTGGTTGGCAATGTGGTTGTGACTCTGGTTGGCAATGTGGATGTGAGTCTGGTTGGCAATGTGGTTGTGATTCTGGTTGGTTGGCAATGTGGATGTGATGCTGGTTGGCAATGTGGTTGTGATTCTGGTTGGCAATGTGGTTGTGATTCTGGTTGGCAATGTGGTTGTGACTCTGGTTGGTTGGTAATGTGGATGTGATTCTGGTTGGAAATGTGGTTGTGATTCTGGTGGGCAATGTGGTTGTGATTCTGGTTGGCAACGTGGTTGTGATTCTGGTTGGCAATGTGAATGTGACTCTGGTTGGTTGGTAATGTGGTTGTGAGTCTGGTTGGCAATGTGGTTGTGATTCTGGTTGGCAATGTGGTTGTGATTCTGGTTGGCAATGTGGTTGTGATTCTGGTTGGCAATGTGGTTGTGAGTCTGGTTGGCAATGTGGTTGTGAGTCTGGTTGTTATTACAGTCTAGATTGTAAACGGTTAGACACGCGTCGATTGTCCAACTGTTGTTTTTTTTTTTACTGTCTAAAGAAAACATTGAAACTGAAAAATCAATTGACGTCGACAGTTTAATGACCGGCGCTTTTCATGTGCGGTTTTACAGCTGACCTTGAGGGGGTAACTGCGAGAAGTGATCCCCTTTTAAAGATTACGATTCTTCCTAATACCATAGCATTGAGCAAAAAAAAAAAAAGTAGACTGAAGGGAAAAAACAAACAAACAAACTCATCAATTAGGTTGGACTATGGGGGATGTTGGTTACGAAGTCCGGGAGCTACCAAGGTTACGGGCTACCAAGGTTACGGGCTACCAAGTCCAGGGGCTACCAAGTCCAGGGGCTACCAAGGTTACGGGCTACCAAGGCCAGGAGCTACCAAGGCTACGGGCTACCAAGGCTATGGGCTACAAAGGCTACAGGCTACCAAGGTTACGGGCTACCAAGGCTATGGGCTACAAAGGCTACAGGCTACCAAGGTTACGGGCTACCAAGGCCAGGGGCTACCAATGTTACGGGCTACCAAGGCCAGGGGCTTGCAACTGTCACTATTCCCAGTGGGTAGTCTATCAAAAGCAACAACTCAGTTGTCGCCCTTACAGATTATCGATGTTGTCCCGGATCCTTAAAGTTGTTTCAACTCTCAGGGCTCCACGTCCTACCACACCGTAACCTTCAGTCACCGACCGTAATTGGAGATTCGATCCCGTAACCTACATGTTACGCGTCTCAAATGTCTCCCTACCAGACGCATACCTTTTAGGGCGAACTTAATAAATGGGAGACATGCCACGTGACCTGTCCGCAGAGAATTAGTGAAAGACATTCCTACTTGAAGCTGAGGATCTTTGGTCGCAGGCGATAGACTTAGTTCTAACACCAGAATTTGCATAATTAGCCCGGCTTGTTAACCAGGTGTTAAATGTGTCATGACCCAGTTTATCCGGCGTGAAATAGTGCATGCGTTGTTTACGTAAAAATACATTTATTACAAGGATTTATTCTTTAGTCGTATAAATGACTGATTTCACATATAAATAGCGAATTCGAGAAAAACCCAAAGCAGGGATTTTAATATCAGATCTGTTTGTATTTGTCAGATCTCAGAATTATATTTCTATTTTAATTTAAAGGGCATAAAGATTTGAAGATTGTATGATAATTATATACTTGAAAATGTAGCTATGTTCCAATACACAAGAAAACGGTTACTATAATTTTATGCTTTATCTTGCGTGTAATAATCTGTGTATATTTTTGCGACCAATTACATATTCCTGCTAATAGTTGTGGGACCAATGAAATGTGGCCTGCTAATAGTTGTGGGACCAATGAAATGTGGCCTGCTAATAGTTTTGGTACCAATGAAATGTGGTCTGCTAATAGTTTTGGGACCAATGAAACAGCAATCTATTTCCTAATCAGCTACCAATTTCCCAATTTCCCTACCAGCAACCTATTTCCCCACCAGCAACCTATTTCCGCACAAGCAACCTATTTCCCTACCAGCAACCTATTTCCCAATCAGCTATCAATTTCCCTACCAGCAACCTATTTCCCAACCAGCTACCAATTTCCCTACCAGCAACCTATTTCACCACCAGCAGATTATTCTTCTCGCGAATCTTCATGCTTTTTAAAATAATGTATTCATGATGTATAGACCATACATTTTGTTGTGAATCTCATAAAACTTTAAGCTTGGCTTTTTTATTTAGCATTCTTTTTCTTATAATTATTATTATTATTGTTACATTTGAATGAAATTCGATAGTAAGCTGTTAGTCCTCGGGCGACTTCCATTGATATCTTAATGGATTAGGTCCTTACAGATTTTAAAATATCGACAGTTCTCGAAATTCGTTTACTGTTGTACTTACAAATACTTCATGTCTGCCCCTACAATGTGAATGCCCCAGACTCGCCATAAGAAGTTAGTTTTGCTATCACGAGGAAAGGGAAGGCTGATTTTTTGGGTCTCTTTTTACGATATTTAATCTGTAATAATTTTTTTTAAATATTTTTTTTAATTAAAAAAAAACAATGCCACTTTTTTTAAAATATAATCTTCTTTCTGTCCCCAGAGATGCAGCAGTCCATTCACCTACCTTCCACGTCCATAGCACCCACCACCGTCACGTTACGGAAGAGGCGCCGCCCCTATTCCAAATTCCAGATCGCCGAGTTGGAGCGGGAGTACGCCAGCTCCACCTACATCTCAAAGTCTCGCCGATGGGAGCTGTCCCAGCTCATCAACCTCTCGGAGCGACAGATCAAAATATGGTTCCAGAATCGGCGCATCAAGGCCAAGAAGCTGCAGAAACGCGAAGACCTGGGCGTGCCCCAAAGCTCCTCCAACATGGGCACGCCGCAGCCGACTCAGCATCTCATCCAATCGTCTATCTCGGTGTCCTGAAGGGCGTGGCCATTAGTTTCACATATCGATTGAATATTTCTCTGAACGTGACGAAAGGACGGCCGGGAAAGAAGAGGAGGGACAAAAAACTCCAAAAGTGAAATCAGTATTTAAAAGGTTATAAACGTAGAGTATTTATATCAAATTGAATGTCCACATAACATCACCGACTTTGAAGGATTTAATTTATGAAATGGCAATTTGCAGATAAAATTACTCTCCCACTACGTCTCATGATTGTTTGAAGGTAAACTATACATTATAATGATTACGTGTTTTTTAAAAAAAAAAAAAGATAGTATTTTTTCTTTAAATTCCTTCATGACCAACTGATTTCGAATGAAAGTTCGAGATGATTGGATGGATTTCGTCACGATGGCAACCAATCATAAATCTGTCTCCGGGTCATGAGAAGCTTTACCTTTCAGATGGTCGTAAATGAGGCGCGACATTAAAATACATAAAACTTCACCAGATGAAAGCGAGCAGGAATTAAAACTTAAAACGATTTCCAGTGTTGGAAAGTTTGAATGGCACTTTGATGGCTTCTTTAATTGCAATATTTGGTCCATCTCAGAGCTGGAGGACAAGACACCGGCAGGTTTGGATCTCGCTTTTTTTAAAAAACTATTTTAAAACCCGGGTTGCCAGGTTGTGCTCCAGAGTGTTGCGCTCAGCTTTAAGCACGTTCATTTCAATGAATTAGTGTTACACTGATTGCTGGGATACGTGAGGGAAATTGTGTTTGAGTGCTTCTCAAACCATGATGACTGGTTAATGTTTACACACACAACAAGTACACGAATTAGTGAGAACTCCAGGGAAAACAGTTGGAGCAGTAAATTTAGACTTTAAAAGCACTGGGCAATCTAAGTAAATATTGTAATTGTCGTTTTGGAGATTCCATTATAAATAGTGTTCCATTCGAGCTACGAAGATATATATTTATATTCTTAACAATGGCTAACTCCTGGTTCACATCAATCACCAGCTCTTGAAAAAGGGTTCAAAGGCCAAGTATTAGACTAGAATTCAGTGACCAACTACTGCACTCACTAGGGTTCAATGGCTTACTACTGTGCTCAGAAGGGTTCAATGGTTTACATCTGAACTAGGGTTCACACCAGGTTTCAGTGGCCAACTACTGCAATCACAAGGGTTCAGTGGTCTACGTCTACACCAGGGTCCACAAAAGGGTTCAGTAACCAACTACTGTACTCACAAGGGTTCAGTGGCGTACATCTTCACTAGGGTTCACAAAAGGGTTCAGTGGCCTACATCTGCACTAGGGTTCAGTGGCCTAAATCCGCACCAGGGTTTACACAAGGGTTCATCTCTTTGACATTACATAAGTGGACATAACCTGGACAAATATTCAAGAAGCGGCCATCTGTATGACAATAAATGTTTCCACCAGAGACCATACCTCTGAATGGGTGACTTTGCTACATTACAAGTGTGTTACCGGTTCATTAGAATGAATAGTCTTGTTGTAAAAAGCCCTAAGAGGACTCGTGACGTATGCAGCTGTCAAAACATCCATTGTCTCACTGTGGTTCAATACGCAATTTGAAAATTTACATTATAACGTTGAACAACTCAATAATGTTTATGTGAATAGAATCATAAACATGTTTTGTATGTTTTACATGTAGCTATTTTATTGTATGTAGTATGAATGCTACTTGGAAAAATAAGAATGTCATCATTAAAAGAAAGCAGAAAAATTTGCGTGTGATTTTGTAACGAGTAACAGCCTAGCGAAAATTAGTAAATTTTGTTGTCCAATCATTTTGAAGAAGTATCTGAGAATGACGTCATGCTTTGATAGACGTTGTGTCTAAAAAGGGGGCGTGTCATCATTTGTTGGCAGGCTAGTGGGCGTGTTATGGTTCGCTTCCAAAAAATAGTCGTCTCATGATTATGTGTGTCAAGTAGGCGTGTCCTTGTTTAATTGTGACAAGGGGCGTGCCTCGTTTATTAGTGGCAAGTGGCGTGTCATTGTTTATTTGTGAAATGTGGTGAGTGGCGTTGGTTATGATAAATTGCACTGAATGATCCAGTAATTCATGTATGTATTAGATCAATTTGCTATAACATGGATGTGATACATTGGTGAAGAAGAAACAAAACAAAAAATTGGTAAATTACGGCTCTAATATCTATTATTTATAAGATTTTACTCGTTTACTGAGTAGTTGATCAGTGAATGTTTGCAAGTATAAAATTAATGATTATTTTTATTTCATATTATTTAATAAAATAATACGATATAATTCAGTTATAATTTTAGCGAATTAATGATTCAACATAACTTATAGTGACTAAATGACATTAATTTTCGGAAGATAATCAATGTAATGATTTAATTAATTTTTTTAAAAAATATATTGTCTGAAATAGTTTAAGTGGCTCTAGTGATTTTAAAAACATAAAACATCATTTACAAAATTAGTAAACGAAAGAAAATTATAAAATTAAAATAAATTTAAAGAAATTAATGACATAATGTATTATTTTGTTAAATAATTGCCAATAAAATATTTTAGTCAATTTATAAAATTAAAATGTAAATTTTTGACAATTATTTCTACTCAACGGTTATTTAAATAGCAATTATTGAAATGATTAACTGAAAAAATTAGTTTGTGAATGAAAAATTAAAATACTGAATTACCTTCCTAAAATATAACTAAAAATGTATAATATGAATTGGGGAAATCATCAAATATTACATAAGGAATACTTGAAATATAATAATAGTAAATAAATATTATTGAATTAATAAAATTAAACATAGTGAATAAACAATTTTACATGTGACGTGAGCGTATAAAAGTAAAAAATAAATTGGTAAATTAATAGAATCAATAATATAATTAATATCAAATTTTAATTGAAATAATGAAGATTTTAGAGATATAAAAAAAAAGACCTAACGAAAAAGGTCAATTTCTCTTCAAGGTATTAAAATAGTTCTTAAGAATTTTGGTAATATTTGTTCCCACTAATTACTGGAAATATTAATTGTTAACAACTTTTTTATAAGTTAGATTTGATATTTTTAAATTTAAGTTTGTAGGGATTATTTTAAAAGCGTTAAAACGTTTGTAAGAAAATATATAATTTAATTGTGAAATTTAAAAAAATATATATTTGTTAATAACCCCCCCCCCCCCCCAAATTCTACACTGTCAGCTATTATTAGACGGAGACCTGACAACTCTAGTAATTGTAGGGTATACTAAACGATCGGTTTCTATCGCCTGTGATTAATAATTTTAAAGCTTTAATAATGTTCAATCGTTTTATTGTCAGCTAGAAGTGTCAACAATGTTATGTATGTACGTGTGATTGTCAAGACAAGGTTGAACTTTTTTTTACCACATTCAAATGGCTGTAAAAATGGCGCTTGCGTTTCATTGTAGATATTTTGCAATGACTTTAAATGTTTGTAACATTATTTTTTGGATAAATGTTTAAGATCTTTATATTTATTAGGAATGTAATATTAATTATTGGAATTTAGTTTTTACTAGTATTTTCTTTTAAAAGATGACAAATTTGATAAACTTTGAATTTGATATAAATCCACTCTTTTACATTGCAAAGGTCAAAGTTCATGTTAAAGATTTTTAAAATTGCAAGTAAAAAAACAAACAAAAAAAACAATCCAATGTAATTGTGTGCAAACTTTCCGGTCAGCCGGTCGGTCTCCTTTTGACTGGCCTCTTGTCTCCATAACATGACCCAAGTGTCGCATGTTGGTAAAAATACGTTTTTACTATCTGTGTTAAATATGGTTCTATGATCTGATAATGTTTCAACTGCATTTATGTAATCCACGTTTGTGTTTAGCATCACTTCTTGTTTAGACAATAAGTGTAACGATATCTGTCGGCGTTAGTTACTGACTCGTGTTGTCTTGTATGTTTCTACATTTCATTTTTTTGTAATCTTTGTAACATCACCTGGAGAGTTGCTGCTATAAACATCAAAGTGTTTTCTCGTTTGTTTGTTGAATTTTTTATTTATTTTTTTTTTTTAATTTCTAATTTGGTTTACTAGTACAAGAAACAGTCGACGTCTTGTAACTAAATTATCTAATACAAAGTCAACGGCAAGCTTGGTCACTCAAGCCCCAAAGCCTCGTTGTTTTCTGCATGGGTGTGAGCGTTAAAATTTTATGGGGAAAAGACAATTATAAACATATATATTATTCTGTATGGGAATACGCCACCTAAGAAAATATGGATAAATTAGAGCAATTTCAATATATATATATATA
>MUZC01000303.1:169972-182110 GCA_002072015.1 Radix auricularia | reverse complement strand
TGTCCCCCTCACCTACTTGCCATCATCAGACAGTTCCATGAAAATATGCTTGGCACAGTGCAGTTCGATGGAGCTAAGTCAGAGGCCTTCCCTGTCAGCAGCGGAGTTAAACAAGGTTGTGTACTCGCACCAACACTCTTCGCAATATTCTTCTCTGTACTTCTTCGATACGCATTCAAGGATAGCAGTGAGGGAATCTGGTTACATACCAGAGCTGATGGAGGACTTTTCAACACTGCCCGCCTCCGAGCCAAGACCAAAACGACGGATGTCCTAATTCGAGAGCTACTATTTGCGGATGATGCGGCACTAACAGCACATACAGAATCTGGTTTGCAACAACTCGTGTCAAGCTTCTCCAATGCCTGCAAAGAATTTGGTCTGCAAATCAGCTTGAAAAAGACAAACATCATGGCCCAAGACACTCGACCTCCTCCTACCATATTATATATCGATAATGAAAACTTGGAGGTTGTGGACAGCTTCACCTACTTGGGATCCAAGGTCTCCAATACACTGTCCATTGAAGAAGAAATAAACAGCAGAATTGGCAAGGCAGCCGCAACAATGGCTAAACTAAATAAGCGGGTCTGGCAAAACACCAAGCTAACGGAGAAAACCAAACTGTGCGTCTATCGAGCCTGTGTCATCAGTACACTACTATATGGGAGCGAGACATGGACCACTTATACATCACAAGAGCGTAAGCTAAACAGCTTCCATTTGAGATGCTTGCGCCGCATCCTTGATATTAAATGGCAAGAAAAAGTGCCTAATAGTGAGGTCCTAACGCATGCCAATACCCAAAGCATGTTCTCAATTCTTAGTGAAAGACGCCTGAGGTGGCTAGGACATGTCAAAAGAATGAGCCCCGGCCGCATCCCGAAGGACCTCCTATATTGTGAACTTGCTTCAGGAAAGAGGAAAACAGGTCGCCCACGCTTGCGATTTAAAGATGTCTGTCAAAGGGACATGAAAGCAGCCAAAATACATACAAGTGACTGGGAGTGTAAGGCAGAAGACCGATCTACGTGGCGCACAGTTGTCAAAGAGGGCGTCATAGTAGCCGAGGAGCGAAGAATGGAGGAGGCTGCAGACAGAAGAGCTAGGAGAAAGGCCAAAACATTTGGAAGCACAGAACTCGTGTGTAAAAACTGTGGCAAAGACTGTCACTCAAGGATAGGACTGCACAGCCACTCGAGAAAATGCAACCCAACCCAACGGTGATGCACCATCGTCTCGCGAGACGGAAGGATGCCGAATGAATAAATACATTTAAAAAATGGACTGGGGATGTGGAATATAAAGACTACTTTAAAAAAGAAAAATATAAAGCATTTTCCTGAAGGACTATGGCGGATTAAGGGGGGAGGGGCCTGAACGGGCTAAAGCCAGGGCCCCCGACGATTTGGGGGCCCCCAAACACTTAATATTTTATAATAAAAGTGTACAAGTACAAATGTTTGCACGACCCCTTGAAAATATGATAAATTAAATAAATTTATAAATATTATCTCTACAACTGATCGCGATTCAGACCTGATAGTCTTAATAATCGAAAAAAACTTAGAGAACATAGTATGAATTATTATAGTTTATAATTTTCTCAATTTAGACAAGCTCCGTTGGCGGTGTGGAGAGAGCATAGGCTCGTAATGCAAGCGGTGTCGGGTTCGATTGCCAGCCGTGGAATGTAAAATTTTACTTTTCACACTTAATTGTAACATACCGCGAACACTTGAAACAGTTATTCCTTCGTATTTTTTTTTCATTATTAATATTTAGTTACAGTCTTATATTAGCTGTTAACAATAATTTTATTTTAAGGGACGCTGGCTGGATAGGGCCCCCATTTAATTGCAGCCCGGGGCCCCATGCAGTCTTAATCAACCCTTGCTTAAGGGGACAGAGCGCATTCAGGCAAATAAAAGAGAAAAATAAATAAATATAATTCTTCACTTATTTAAAGGTCACCTTGACCCCTAGCGCGGTATTTCCCCGTCAAACGCAAATTTGATGTATGCCGAACACATTACCGAACAATCAAGTCCGGATATGGGAGGCAACCCGCAGATGCAGAAAGCATGATTCTGTGACAAACAAGGGACGATAATTATCGTAAAAGGATAGGCAGCGTAGATAACCCCTTATTGCAAGGGGCAGGGGCAACCACCAAATGCTTGCCACCGAGAAATCGAAACCTCGCGAGATGTGGATGCGTGGATCACGAGAACTGAAAGATTTCCGGGATAGGCTTTTGAGGGGGTCAGGGGTTAATTTAGTTATCGTCCTTGTGAACGTTGGATTATCATTAGGAGCCTCGGGTGTCTTCACCGGCGGATCTCACACATGCGACTTTTGGCTCACAGGGTAATCTTTCAGAATATAAACGCTGGCCACAAGAAGCATGTTTCCCGTGTGTAAGAGTATGCGCACGAATGTTTCAAAGTTTTATATATCTGATTCAGCGCGTATGTTGGCAGAGCGGCATCCAGATGCCCCGCATATTAATTTGAGGAGCCCGCGATGAGATCATGGTGTTAACCTCCACGTGCAGATATCAGGTTAATAAAATGTATGGTTAAATTTGCGAAGGTGCATGTGGGGATTTCCCTGTCCTCTTCTCTCTCTCTCTCTCTCTCTCTCTCTCTCTCTCTCTCTCTCTCTCTCTCTCACTCTCTCTCTCACTCACTCACTCACTCACTCACTCACTCTCACTCACTCACTCTCTCCCTCTCTATCTATCTAATACTATCTAATACTATCTATCCATCCATCCATCCATCCATCCATCCATCCATCCATCCATCCATCCATCCATCCATCCATCCTGAAAAAATCTGAAAAGATTCTCAGCAAACAATTTTTTTTTACAAAATTATTAAATAATTTACAATCCAATGCAGTGTGGAGGGCGTTATTACAACTCCGACCCCACTTACAGACTGGTTGGGGTGTTATTACTATTCCGACCCCACTTACAGACTGGTTGGGGTGTTATTGCTATTCCGACTCCGAAGTTCTCCGCTTACAGACGATCGACTCCAGAGCCCTCACTGTACTAATGAAGAGATTAGTAACGTGACGCCGGGGCGCATTGCCGCGAGACTCACGTGTTCGTTACTGCACATTTAAAACTCTCTTGGAGAGATAGATATACGAATTAACCTTTTCCTTTTTAAACAAAACTGTTTACTCGGGGGATTTGACAGCCCTCGAGGTTAGTGCGAGGGTAATTTGGGGTGGGAGGGGGGAGGGACCAAAGAGATTCTAAGCGAAGGAAATTGCTGTGGGTGGGTGGCGAGTTTTATTTTTAATGGTTTTGGGGTAGGGGGTGGGGTGAAATTTGATTTAACAAAGCTGTCATTTAATTAGCGATTTTAGTTGGGGATGGAGGAGGTGGGAGCTGAAAGCTAAAGTGATTTCATAAATTAGGTAAATGTCGCTAAGGATTATTAGATAAGGGGTAAAGGCGGGTGGGGAAAAAATCGTTCGTTAATCATTATAAGTTCATTTCTTTTGCATCTTTTCGTGTTTGAAAAAAAGATAGAATACATTTAAAAAAAAAGATTTATCCGTCATGTTTAATTTTAAAGGTATTTATTTATTATTATATTTTAAAGAAAGGAAATTATTCTCTTGTTATAGTTGCACTTTACTCTCCTAGATTGGAACACACAATTCAGGCAATCATTTAGGCAGTCATTTAGGCAATCATTCAGGCAGTCATTCAGGCAATCATTCAGGCAATCATTCAGGCAATCATTCTGGCAGTTATTCAGGCAGTCATTTAGGCAGTCATTCAGGCAGTCATTTAGGCAGTCATTCTGGCAGTCTAAATATTTAGGCAATCATTCTGGCAGTCATTCAGGCAGTCATTCAGGCAATCATTCAGGCAATCATTCAGGCAATCATTCTGGCAGTTATTCAGGCAGTCATTTAGGCAGTCATTCAGGCAGTCATTTAGGCAGTCATTCAGGCAATCATTCTGGCAGTTATTCAGGCAGTCATTTAGGCAGTCATTCAGGCAGTCTAAATATTTAGGCAATCATTCTGGCAGTCATTCAGGCAGTCATTCAGGCAATCATTCAGGCAATCATTCAAGCAGTCATTCGGGCAATCATTAAGGAAATCATTCAGGCAATCATTCGGGGAATCATTCTGGTAGTTATTCAGGCAGTCATTTAGGCAATCATTCAGGCAATCATTCTGGCAGTCATTCAGGCAGTCATTCAGGCAGTTATTCAGGCAATCATTCAGACAATCATTCAGACAGTCATTCAGGAAATCATTTAGGCAATCATTCAGGCAATCATTCAGGCAGTCATTCGGGAAATCATTCAGGCAATCATTCAGGCAATCATTCTGGTAGTTATTCAGGCAGTCATTTAGGCAATCATTCAGGCAATCATTCTGGCAGTCATTCAGGCAGTCATTCAGGCAGTTATTCAGGCAATCATTCAGACAATCATTCAGGCAGTCATTCAGGAAATCATTTAGGCAATCATTCAGGCAATCATTCAGGCAGTCATTCGGGCAATCATTCAGGCAATCATTCAGGCAATCATTCTGGTAGTTATTCAGGCAGTCATTTAGGCAGTCATTCAGGCAGTCATTTAGGCAGTCATTCAGGCAGTCATTCAGGCAGTCATTTAGGCAGTCATTCAGGCAGTCTAAATATTTAGGCAATCATTCAGGCAATCATTCAGACAGTCATTCGGGCAATCATTTAGGCAATCATTCAGGCAATAATTCTGGCAGTTATTCAGGCAGTCATTTAGGCAGTCATTCAGGCAATCATTCAGGCAATCATTCTGACAGTCATTCAGGCAGTTATTCGGGCAATCATTCAGGCAGTCATTCAGGCAGTCATTCAGGCAATCATTCAGGCAGTCATTTAGGCAATCATTCAGGTAACCATTCAGGCAATCATTCTGACAGTTATTCAGGCAGTTATTCTGGCATTCATTCAGGCAGTCATTCAGGCAGTCATTCAGGCAATCATTCAGGCAATCATTCAGGCAATCATTCAGGTAACCATTCAGGCAGTCATTCAGGCAGTCATTCAGGTAACCATTCAGGCAATCATTCGTGCAGTCATTTAGGCAGTCCTTCAGGCAGTCATTCAGGCATTCATTCAGACAATCATTCGTGCAGTCATTTAGGCAGTCCTTCAGGCAGTCCTTCAGGCATTCATTCAGACAATCATTCAGACAATCATTCAGACAATCATTCAGGCAGTCATTCAGGCAGTCATTCAGGTAACCATTCAGACAATCATTCAGGCAGTCATTCAGGCATTCATTCAGACAATCATTCAGACAATCATTCAGGCAGTCATTCAGGTAACCATTCAGACAATCATTCAGGCAGTCATTCAGGCAATCATTCAGGCAGTCATTCAGGCAGTCATTCAGGCAATCATTCATGCAGTCATTTAGGCAATCATTCAGGTAACCATTCAGGCAATCATTCGTGCAGTCATTTAGGCAGTCCTTCAGGCAGTCATTCAAGCAGTAATTCATTGAGGCAGTCATTCAAGCAGTAATTCACTGAGGCAGTCATTTCAGGCAGTCACACAAGCAGTAATTATTTCAGGCAGTCAATCGGCCAGTCAAATGTCCATCGCTCACACCCGCGTGCCTGGACTCGATGCTCAAACTCACACTTCTTATACTCACATACACATACGTCCGATCGCACTGTTCAACCCTCGGAGACCCCGACACTGCCTTCCCGAGGTTGGGAGTTCCACGGTTTAGGGTTTGTGGTGTGTTTCAAAGAGAAACCCGTCAACGAGCATGCGACATCGTTTGTTAGTCGTGCTCTGGTATACAACCAAGGATAGTAGTTGTGGGGGAAGGGGGGGTAGTCTAACTAAGTCCTCGGCGCATGTTCTGGTATACAACCAAGGATAGTAGTTGTGGGGGGAAGGGGGTAGTCTAACTAAGTCCTCGGCGCATGTTCTGGTATACAACCAAGGATAGTAGTTGTGGGGGAAGGGGGTAGTCTAACTAAGTACTCGGCGCATGTTCTGGTATACAACCAAGGATAGTAGTTGTGGGGGGAAGGGGGGTAGTCTAACTAAGTCCTCGGCCCATGTTCTGGTATACAACCAAGGATAGTAGTTGTGGGGGGAAGGGGGGGGCGGCAGTCTAAATAAGTCATCGGCTCATGTTCTGGTATACGACCAAAGATGGTTGTTGTGGGGAAGGGGGGCAGTCTAAATATGTCCACGGCTCATGGAACACGTCATCTATGGAACCGGCCTTGGAACCACGAAATGTTGACATGCGAGTCATACAAGATAGACGAGCGGAAGGGGGTGGATGCGTTTGTTGTGGGCGGGAAAGAAGAGAAAAGAGTGGGGGGGGGGGGTCTCACCATTACAAAAGCTGAGTTCGGTGCGCATTAATTTACGGAGTAGCATCCCTTGTGACAGCGCGTGGCTTATTTATAGGCGGCCAGTTGGAGGTGTGGTGGTGGGGTGGGGTGGGGTAAAGGGGAGAGAACAAACCTCATGCACCCGCTTGGTCCGCTATCTACGTCTTGTTTATGGGTCACTTACCCAATTAAAACATATTTCTTTCGCTGTTGGGAATTCCTAAATTAAAAAATTTCCTCTTTACTTGTATGGTTTTTTGTGTTTTTTGTTTAGCTAAATGAATTTAATCGGCGATCGTTCCTATTTGTGTGTGTGTGTGCTGTAGACCCCTAATTCTAATGAAGGTCATGGACTCTTCGGCCAGTTAGATGAAGGTCGTGGAACCAGTGGTGGATTAAGATTTCACGTGGCCCATAGCTGCAATTCCCCCTGGGGGCCTGTCCAGACACTATATTATATAAAATAATACGTTTGGGGCCCTGGCCTTAGCTCACACAGCACCCCCCTTAATCCGCCCCTGCATGGAACCCATGGTCATCATATTTGTATTTGTCCTGTGCTAGGCCGCCCCGTAGTGGCTTATTAAACCTATTCTAGCACGAGATTATCGTCTGCATGTCGGACAAGAGATGGATGGGATCCCTTCATACATACAATGTCATACATACAATGTCATACATACAATGTCATACATAGAATGTCATACATAGAATGTCATACATACAATGTCATTTATACAATGTCATACATACAATGTCATACATACAATGTCATACACACAATGTCATACATACAATGTCATACATACAATGTCATACATACAATGTCATACATACAATGTCATACATACAATGTCATATATGCAATGTCATACATACAATGTCATACATACAAAGTCATACTTAGAATGTCATACATAGAATGTCATACATACAATGTCATACATACAATGTCATACATAGAATGTCATACATAGAATGTCATACATACAATGTCATACATACAATGTCATACATACAATGTCATACATAGAATGTCATACATACAATGTCATACATACAATGTCATACATACAATGTTATACATAGAATGTCATACATACATTGTCATACATACAATGTCATATATAGAATGTCATACATACAATGTCATATATAGAATGTCATACATACAATGTCATACATACAAAGTCATACATACAATGTCATACATACAATGTCATACATAGAATGTCATACATACAATGTCATATATACAATGTCATACATAGAATGTCATACATACAATGTCATACATACAATGTCATACATACAATGTCATACTTAGAATGTCATACATAGAATGTCATACATACAATGTCATACATACAATGTCATACATACAATGTCATATATGCAATGTCATACATACAATGTCATACATACAAAGTCATACTTAGAATGTCATACATAGAATGGCATACATAGAATGTCATACATACAATGTCATACATACAATGTCATACATACAATGTCATATATACAATGTCATACACAGACTTTCTGACTGTCATAAAGGCAAGCAGACACGTAAAGACACAAAGGGTATAAACTTAGAGATGGTTACATGCAATGACACAAAAAACTACTCCGTTTATAAAACAAAGCATTTTGTAATTATATGCTTGTCTGAGACCTACTACACTGCAATATCCTTATTTGTAAGTTGTTGAAAGTCAGAGCAAGGCAAAACAACAACAACAACAAAACAACACGTTATAACAGGTTGTTTTGACTTTATAATACACCAAGTGTATAAAAGCAATGCTTTAAAATAAAATATATTTTTTTATTAACATTCATTGTTTCTCCTTAAATATTCATTTCATATGAGAGCAAATAAACTTTAATATTGGGTACAATGAAACCTAATAGTGTTCAGGTCAAATGACGGTGGCATTGTAGTAAAAACTATAGAGGTGCATGGGTGTGTAAGTGTATAACTGTTGGTAAACTGACATGTAGAGTTATTAGTCCTAAAGATATGGGTGGTGAAATGACATGTAGAGTTATTAGTCCTAAAGATATGGGTGGTGAAATGACTAAAGATATGGGTGGTGAAATGACATGTAGAGTTATTAGTCCTAAAGATATGGGTGGTGAAATGACATGTAGAGTTATTAGTTCTAAAGATATGGGAGGCAGAGGCGTCACTAGGAATGGTGTCAATTTTACATTTGGGTGTCACCCCTTGCGATGGTGTCCCCCCAGGGGTGGCCCGCCCCCACCGCACCCCCCTGACGCCACTGATGGGAGGTGAACTGACATGTAGAGTTATTAGTTCTAAAGATATGGGTGGCAGAGGCGTCACTAGGAATGGTGTCACGCGGGGCGGTAGCTCATGGTGTCACCCCCCTCACGACTTACTCCATAGAACTCCCCCGAGTCTTCCAATGCCAAATAACGGAAAGCTATAGAATTTTACATTTGGAAGGTGAACTGCCAAAAAATGTTAAAGGGAATAAGACACCGTGAACTCACGTTATAGAGTTATTTTAAGTTCTAAAATTTCCAGGTGAACTGCCACGAAATGTTATAGGACCTAAAGGTGAAATCGCATGTAGAGTTATTGTTGCTGGCGTGAAGGGTAATTAGAATCTTAAAGTGGATTGGTGATATGTAATATAATGGTATAAATAACGATTATAAGATAAACAAAAAAGACTGCCAATGTTCCGACCGAATATATAAATCCGCCGATCAACCAAACATTACGTATATACCGTTTTATTCGTACCATATAAGACGCACTTTTTCTTCCTTCATCAAATAGTGGGAGGAAAAGTGCCTGCGTCTTATGATCCATATAGAAGGAGTGCCTGCGTCAATGATTGTGACTAAATGAGCTTCATGAATTCTGACTCTAGCGAAGAAGAGTTCTTGGGGTTTTCAGAAGACTATAGAGTACTCAAACCTTTGTCTTCATGTGTTAATGACAGTGATAATGGTTCTCAATGCCACTGTTGACTGCTGTTCAGTTGATATGATTCAAATATTATTCTGTTATACTTTTAAAAATATTTTATTACACTATTTGTTTCAGAATTCCCCCCCCCCCCAATTTTCTCCTCTAAAAGCCAGGCACGTCTTATGGTCCAGTGCGTCTTAGAGTCCGAAAAATACGGTAAATATTTATTAAACTAAACAAAGATCTTTGCAAATAGTGTGGCGCGCGGAATTCTTTCCTTACATTGAGGAACATCGGTATTTTGGCATTTTGTAATTTTCTTCTTCATGAATCGTTGGGAGAAGGGGCAGGCTAAAATCTTGGCGAGCCCCGAATGGCAACGGCAACTGCAACGCTCCCGCGGTTTTAGATTCTAATGATCTTTCCTAAAGACCTTCCCGTATTGCCGTAAAGCACCTGCATGCAAATGTCAAATTCACAGGTAAAATAAAATTGTGCACATGTTCCAGCTGTCCGAATGTTTGTTTTAAAAGATATGACATTGTAAATTATTACTACTTTTTTATATTTTTAAATCGTTGCCTTCATTAAAGCTAAACTTATGTTATGTTTCTGTCTTTTAAAAAAGTAAACCCCATTTGTTGTTTGTTTTTTAAAGAGAGAGAGAGAGAAAATTAAATTGTGACCTCTTCAATTTATTCTTCTGTTTGTCATGAGCAGTTGCGTAGCTAGGTGTGGTTGAGGGGAATTTAAATTCAAAAGTCTTCAGGGGCCCGCTCAACCTTGTGGGGGGCCCAACTTAGTGTCAGAATTTTTTTACACAAATATTACGCCACCTCCATGTATGTGGGGCCCCCAAAAGTGTTTAAGCCCCCCCCCCATCCCAAAACCACTAAAAATTCCTGGTTTCGCCACTGATCATGGGCCAACCATCAATCTATCCTCTGATCCTGTTCATTATTACTTTTAAAACCAAACGTGGCAAATGTTAGTTTATACGTATGAATGTATCGAGACAGGCGAATTTGAAGATTGTTGTCTGTTGATGCGTCCATGCCCCCCCTCCCACACACACACAAAAAATGATCGCATCGGTCAAGTGACTGAAGAGAGCCTGGAGGTTGTGTAACTCAGTGGGCTATTAATAGACACGGATGCTTCAATTCACCCCAACCGATCCTTTTGGAAGCTTGCTCCAGTCACTGATTTCTGTTAGCAGGAACGAGTAATGCATGTTTTGGATCCTGAAGCAATTACTATCGCCTACCATGACCTGGTCTCGGACCCGGGTCGGACCCTCCCACTCCCACACACATTTCGGAAAACAAGTGAAAAGTTGTTTTCATTAGATCACGATTGATCGAACATGTTTACGGGGCTAATTAGTTTTTATATATATATATATTTTTTTTATTAAGGGGGTGGGTAATAAGATGGATCGGTGGTCAAGAAGTATTCGAGCTCGGCTTGAGTACCGAGAGTAACGGGTTCGGATCTCTGTGAAGACTGTGAAGACATGGATTTGTTACCGGGGCCTAGGGTGTCCCTGAGTCCACCCCTGTTCCCGGGGCCTAGTATGTCCCTGAGTCCACCCCTGTTCCAGGGGCCTAGGATGTCCCTGAGTCCACCCCTGTTCCCGGGGCCTAGTATGTCCCTGAGTCCACCCCTGTTCCCGGGGCCTAGGATGTCCCTGAGTCCACCCCTGTTCCCGGGGCCTAGGATGTCCCTGAGTCCCCCCTGTTCCCGGGGCCTAGGATGTCCCTGTGTCCCCCTGTTCCCGGGGCCTAGGATGTCCCTGTGTCCCCCTGTTCCCGGGGCCTACACTGTAAAAAATGCAATGTATTCTAGCACTTATATACCGTTATTTTACACTAAACGGCTGTCAATGAAATTTTTTTACTGTTTTTGTAAAAAAAACAGTAAGATAATGTAATTTATTATCATTTACAATAAAATCCGGTATTAATTTATACTGTAAATATTAAACCGTTTTTTAACACATTTATACTGTTATTTAATACTAAATGGTTGTAAATGATTACTTTCCCTGTTTTTTCTATTTTTAACAGTAATGGAATGTAATTAATGATCGTCTATAAATAATTCCAAATATAGTTTATATATAAATGAATGTGAGACTTTAATAACTTACTAAACATTTTTTGTTTTAGTATCCGACGGATTAGGATCGACATAATTATTTTGGAGGTTGTTGAGTTTACTGCCTTGAAGGACAATGACAATATATTTTTGCCGAGTGCCCAAAGTGTTGTGTTTTCACCCTTATATGAGCTTTAACATATTTTAAACATTAGCTATACTACTGGGTAAGTGGAATGATCTTGACCAAACTTGGTTCATGAGTACTTAATTAAGGGCCCATATTAAGATACTGTAGTTTGCAGGGCATTAAATTTACATTATCAATTCCTTTTGAGCCTTTTGGAAACAAAAATATTAGAAACATTTTATTAAATTTAAATTGAATTTTAATCGATCAAATTAATTTTAATCAATTATTTTTTAAAAAAAGATTAATCAATTTAATGAATCGTTTATTTTTGTTAATTTATATATTAGGGATGCGGAAATTAAAGATTAATTAATTGATGTATCGTTAAAATTTTAATGAATTAGAATTTTTCGATCTCCAATAATTTGTTACTGATGGGTCGATTCATCGATTAGAGTTTAATATATAATAACAGAATACAATTTCAAAAGTATGAATAACAAATTTAATAAATAATAGATTTCCGTGATAATTAATATGATCAGCAATAGACTGTCAATAGACGTGTTTTTAA
>MUZC01000303.1:144474-163026 GCA_002072015.1 Radix auricularia | reverse complement strand
CGGGGCCTAGGATGTCCCTGAGTCCCCCCTGTTCCCGGGGCCTAATATGTCCCTGCGTCCACCCCTGTTCCCGGGGCCTAGGATGTCCCTGAGTCCCCCCTGTTCCCGGGGCCTAGGATGTCCCTGCGTCCACCCAGCTCCGAATGGATACCTGACATTAGCCATAAAGGGAAACAAAGGCGCCGTGACTTTTTGCCACACAATCCTCTTATATAACTTATACTCATAGCCGAGAACGCTGCAATACTTGCCAACGCCAACAGACCATCATGGTATGTGCGTTCTTAACGGAGCGTAAATTCGCAAGAAATTTCTGCAAAGAAGGAGCAGAGCGTCTGTAATTTTTATTTTATTCTTTTAAAGGTCGCATCTTAGTTAAATGACATCGCACGAAAATACGGATTCTCCACAACTCCTCATAGAGGTTTGGAGACCACTGACAGTGTGCATTAACTTTACCAGTGGCTGCGAATGATCTTATCCAACTCTATATATTACACGCATCCAGCCGTCTTACGTTATCGATACATCTGTAAACACATATCTACATATTTAACAGTCGGGACAAGTTCCACTTTCTCTCCCTCCCCATTTTCGCCCCGAAATATTATGTTATTGCCTTTTTAAAAATCCTCTTAACCACATAGCCACCTTAACCCTAATCTCCCGTTTCTGTATGATATTCGTTTTATCGCCTGCTCGTCGTTGCACGCGGGACGAACGACACGTCGCGCGGACAACTCCTAACATTCTTTACACAAGTTCTTCAGCAGACGGCGGAGGAGACGAAAAGAAAAAAAAAAGCCCTCGCCTTGCCCTCGCGATGCCCAAACAGCTCGAAACTCCCCTCCCTTTCTGGGCGTGGAAACACGAGTGTCTTCCTGTCAATCTCTGCGCCGGAAGGCGGGGTGAGAGCCAGTTAGCGTGGAGACCGCGAAATCGATGGTCGTCCGGGCCGTCGGCCGCTCTCTACGCGGGGAACCCGGGCACCGTGAAAAAGATACAACGCCCGATGAACCTGTTTCCGCGCGGGGAGCCTTTAAACAAGGGGCGTGGTCTCTCGCCGCACATTCTTCGCCCGGGTCTCGCGCCCCCCTCCTCCCTCTGCCCAACAGAAAAAAATCCCAGTCCCGGTCCTGCTCGACTCCCCGCCTCCCGTGTATTGACTGTCAGATAATTCAATATTAATGAGTACTGTGATAAGAAAGATGAAAACAGTGGCGGGTACCGGTGGCTGCGCGGCGTTTTGGCACCCTGGATAGTTCACATGTGTTAATAGTTTCGGGCCGGGCGTTTGATGAGATAATGCTCAGTCCGTCTTCACTTTGACAACGGTGACGACCGCGAGCGGGAGAGGAAAGATTAAACGAAGAAGAGAAAAATACGGCAACAACATCAACGCTGTTGACAACAAGAAGAAAAAAGATCAACATCAACAAAAAACTCAGCGCCACCCCCAACAACTAAGAACAGAGGAGCTGAAGAGCCTGGAATTTCAGCGGATTGTTCCAGACACACGTGCAAGCTGGGACAGTAGCTAAGATTTCTTACGGACCCGAAATCACGGTGTCAGTGTTTGTGTTTCTCACCTGCGTGTGTGTTCGTTAGGGCGCGACCGCTCGCAGCCCCAGGAGACGATATCAACGATTTCACAAAGTGTGATTTTACTCAAAGATAGATTGGTGTAGACAGACAGCTATTAAAAAAAATTATAACCCACAACAAAAGGAGAAAAGCATGTTAGAAGTGAAGCTTATTTTTCCCTCGAGTGATGACCATTCGAACGTAGCAAGCCGCGAGACGATGACGAGGTAGGCGGCTGTTTCTTTCCTCAAAAGGGTGCAAGTGATTATTGAGGTAGGGGCACCAACAGGTCTCTTTATTTAATGGCCAAACACCAGAATACTAAAGGCGAATAAAGGCGTATTAAGTTATTTGATTGAAATAAACACAGACTTGACCTAATGTTATATCATTCTATTGTATACGGAAACATTTTAATAATAGTTGATTTTTAAAACACCCATATCATCCGCCTCAAAGTTCGTCTCGTAATGATAATATAAAGATAAACAGATTTTGTTTCAAAGTGACAAATTTACACGTTTACTATATAAAAACAACACTTAATTGAAGGAATCTGGAAAACATATGACTGTCAGCTTTTCAAAAATTTTAGACGCATTACTACTTGCGCGCCGAGGTGCGTAAACAGCATGCACTCATTCAAACCAATAGATGCTTGAGTGACCGCTAATTTGAAATTAACAGTAAGCGCAGGACGAGCGATATCGGCGTGGACGTGAGCCTAAAGTGAGTACTTCAGGTCAACCAACTCTCGACAACCAGCGCAGGTTGGTGCTCTTTACCGGCCAACCTTTCGACCCGTCATCGATACCGCTTGAGGCGGTCACGTGATTGAATGATCAGCACGGATAGACTCAACATGTCCTACGGCCATCTGGCAGCGGCGTTTCCAGTCGGGTCCCCGGGACTCCCGACCCCACCACAGGTAAGCCATTTGTTTCTTTTTTTTTTAACACGCCCCTGGCGCGCGAACTTTTGCTAATCATCGTTTCACATCTCATCTGTACAACCAAGTAATTAACCGAAAACTAAGCAAACAAGAGGATTTTATTTGTAAAAAAAAATTATATTAATTTTTTTTAAAGCAAAATAGTTACTATTTAATAATTCATTTAAAATATTTAATGTAATTTTTATGCGGTTTGATAAAATATATAACATAAAGACACCATGAAGTAAAATCAAAGCGAGGATAGCGGAATATCCGCCGGAATTCAAACCGATAACGAAAGATAAAATTTCGATGTTAAGACTTATGTCATGATGAACGTGAGAGGCTAAAAGTGGCTTACTGACAAAACTATAAGTATAAGCCGATAGGGACTTATTGTCATATATGCCCAGTTGGTGGGGATATACTGACAGAATCGACATCCGATAGGGACTTATTGTCATATATGACAGCCGTTGGGGATATACTGACAGAATCGACATCCGATAGGGACTTATTGTCATATATGACAGTCGTTGGGGATATACTGACAGAATCGACATCCGATAGGGACTTATTGTCATATATGACAGTCGTTGGGAACATATTGACAGAATCGACATCCGATAGGGACTTATTGTCATGTATGACAGTCGTTGGGGACATATTGACAGAATCGACATCCGATATGGACACACTGACAAACTGACAGCCGATAGGGACATACTGACACAACTGACATCCGATAGGGAAATACTGACACAAATGACAGCCATCAGACAGATATGGAACTGATTTTAAAAAAACAACAACATTTACAGTAACCTTTTAAATTACAATAAAGACAAAAAAGTAACATTTTTCTTATCAACTGTAAAATCCACATCAACAAACAAGCAAATATACCCCCATAAACAGCGCTACCCGTCCCCCTTAATAAACACGCTCGCCCCTCGGCACCCCCTAGTGTTCCATCCGTCGAATAGGATATCTGAGGAAACAGTAAAAATGAAGGCAATTACCTGCGGAGCACACCAACGTGAAAACGCTTTAGGGAGAACGTGCGCAAAAAGATTTATGTAACACTACTCTACTGCCTGTAGTTTTTTAAAGAATATATTTATAATTTTTGTATTTACGGCGCAATGAAAACACCCGAGACTCCAAGGGAAGGTTACAGCGGCTAGCAGCCACAGGAGGGATCCTCAAATTACGGCCCATTGCCGTCCTCTGATTATTTTATAGGCGGCAGTGGAAAATATCGCCTGCGTATTTCAGATATAGATTTTTTTTCAAATGTAGTTTGTCTATTTCAAATATAGATTTGTTTTTCAAATGTAGTTTGTCTATTTCAAATAAAGGTTGTCTATTTCAAACAAATTATGTACTTTTATATGTATATATTTTTTTAAAGTAATTTATATCTTGCCTTTTTCCGATTTAGCTGGTCTATGTCAAGTATACTTTGTCTCCTTTAAATGCAGTATGTCTATTTCAAATAAAGCGTGTATGTTTTAAATATACATATATCAAATTAAAGATCTTTAAAAAAATTATTATACATAGTCGCTTTCAATCATATAGTTGTCCTATTTCGAGTATAGTTTAAATATTTTAAATATAACTTGTGTAATTCAAGTACAGCTTAACTATATTAAACATTTATTGTCTCTTTAAAATACAGCTTGCCTATATTATACATAAATTGTCTCTTTAAAGTACAGCTTAACTATATTAAACATTAATTGTCTCTTTCTAGTACAGCTCCACTATATTAAACATAAATTGTCTCTTTCAAGTATAGCTTGAATTAAAAAAAAATATGTTGTCCGTATTATTGCCCGTAAAACTTGTCAATGAAGCCGGCAGAAGAACCGCTGTTTTTAACCAAGTCCTTACTTTTTATCCTTATGGTGATTGTAAGTGTGTACGATTTAAAAAGTAATTAAAAAAATTTGAGGACCAGCGGCCTCAACTATTCAGCTTTTATTTTTAAAAAATCGAGACGTAGAATTTAGCTTCCACCTGCTTCCACTGTTCATAGTTTTGACAGGTTATAGAGTATTTACAGTATTTACAGCATCGGAGTCAACACATGATAAGGGCGTTGGGTTGGGAATATGTTAGATTAATACGGCACCATGATATTGTTGGTTGTAGGACCTATCAAAATATATACACAGTACATACAACTGCTTAGTGATGGAACTATGACATTGACATTGTTAGTTTTTGGACCTATAAAATAAATTTACAGCGGATATAATAATAATTGTAAAGTGATGAAATAATGACATAGTTGGTTTAAGGACTTAGAAAAAAAAATTACGTTTACAAAACTTGCAGCTAGTAAGTGATGGAGCAATGAAATATTTGGTGGCAAGACTAATATAAAAAAAAAAAAAAAAAAAAAAAAAAACAAACTAATAACATTAAAGGACAAGGCTGTTGGAAATGATATTTCCTCTGTCAGGTTTCAAACACCTAATTAAAAGCTACAGGGTTATGATTAAACGTTTAAATAAAATGATTATCAGGCTGTGCAGTGACGTACGTATGACGTATGCGTGTGAGAGAAGGTTGCGGGGCACACCGTGAGACACCATCAAAGGGGCTGAAACCAACTGACATTTTTCGCATTATTACCGAGCCACACTGATGGGTTTTTGGATTTTGATAAGCGGATATATCAAAATTGAGAATTTAATGTAATTTTTTTAAAATCGAGACGTAGAGTTTAACGGACACCTGCTTTCAACGTTCATCGATTTGACAGGAACCATGACAGCGTGGTGAAAGTTTTAGGGCTTATTAAAACATACAACTAAAGAACATGGCTGTTAAACAACCGTGGCGCCTTGACATTAAAATTGTAGTTTCCAGTTCTTATAAAAGTAAACAAATAAAATTAAAGAGCATAATAAAAAAAACTTTTAAATGATGTCTCTGACACCTGACACTGAACAGCTGGGTCGTGATTATGTTAAAATAAAATGATTTGCGAGCCTTGCTAAAGTAGAAATAATAATAATAATAATAATAATAATAATAAAAGTAATAAGAATAGATATAGAACGATAAAGTGTCAAAGGCGGCTTGAATGGAGAGGGAGGGGGTAAAAAAGAACTAGATTATCCATTTATCAGAAAACATTTAAACTTTAACAAAAATTAAATAAAACTTAAATTTAAAAAATAAAAATTAAAAAAAACAAACTATTGTCATGTCGGAAAATTTATGCTGGAAAACAAAATAACCCTTTACTAAATTCATGCCTAAAAATAATGATATAACGTAAACATGTGCTAAGTATTGTGTTGTGATAAATTACAAACCCCCCTATAGAAGGAGCAATAAGTTTGCGAATTGTTTTGTTATTAAAAAAAAACACTATTATGTGAAACAACAGCTCTTTCTCCGTCAATGTCCACTCAGCTGATTCAATTTAATAAAGATCTGTTGATATATAAGTCCGATCAGAATACCCAGATACCTAATTGATATCTCAAATAAATATCTGAACGTTCTTTTAATAGATTTCATCCATTAAATGACAAGGTTCATTTTGTTTTTAATTTATTTATTATAATTTTTATAAAATGTTCAACAAATACAAGTGTGTGCTCATTTTATCATATGATAGTTTGAATGATTTCGAAAAGACCAGGTGTCAAATACAAATTTGCCTAGCTGCTCATTTGCTCCGTTATGTTCTCAATACATGATGGCTTTTAGCAGGAAATCAAAAACACGGAGACATCAATTTCATGAACCCTGTCAACTGTTTCGTCATGAGAATTCGATGCGAAATCGGGTACGGCGGGATATAACTTTTAGCCCTAAATTTAAAACTGTTAACCAGAGGCGTCACTAGGGTCAGTGTCACCCGGGGCTGTAGCTCATGGCGTCACCCCCTCACGACTTACCCCATAGAATTCCTCCGAGTTTACCAGTGCCAAATAACGGCACATACAGAATTTTACATTTCGGTGTCAACCCCCCCCCCCCCCGCATGATGTTGTCACCCGGGGTGGCCTGCGCCCACTGAACTCCCCTAGTGACGCCACTGCTGTTAACACATCCTCACATAGCAAGACGTTTTGGGGTGGGGGTGTTTTTACATGGATATAGAGGTATTTCCTTGTGTCCGATAGGCGGATAAAATAAAATACTTAACCTCATACAGCAGCACTTGGGTGTTTGTTTTTTCATTGACTATAGCGGTGCGTTATAGCGTCTGAAGGTCGGACAAAATAAAAATACCCAGATTTGAGTTCTAATTGGAGCGCTTTTCTTTCTGATTGGAATACATAGATATATTTTCGTAGCTTTACGTTCACTCATATTATCTAACCAAGA
Source organism: Radix auricularia (assembly GCA_002072015.1). Taxonomy (NCBI): domain Eukaryota; kingdom Metazoa; phylum Mollusca; class Gastropoda; family Lymnaeidae; genus Radix; species Radix auricularia. The sequence continues at coordinate 156,149 of MUZC01000303.1, read as the reverse complement.
GTTGTAAGGCGCCTAGGGCAGACACTTTTTGTCAAACGCTAAAGTAACTTATCCTTTTTTGATAAATACGAAATATTAAACTTCATGAAATGTACACAAAGTATTTTATAACTATAAATCCTCAAATCATTTTTTTACATCGTTCCCTTTTCCAAAATTAAAATATAAGCTAAAACAATGACGTCATATAATATTATTTGACAGCGAGAAACAGCACACGCTTTTTTCACTGTTTTGGACTCTTGTACTCATAAGTAATCTTTAATTTATGAGTATTTTGCACAACTCCTGATGCACACCTTGTATTAAAATATAAGCTCAAACAATGACGTCATAGCGTTATGGATACAATGACTGAGTGAGTGACTTGGGCTATTATATTATTTATGGTCTGAAAATTGTTAATCGCTGATGTTTATGAGTGAAGACTTCTTATATGATTTCTTTAGCATGGCTTAATATCCTGTACGTGAAACGGTGTCGACCCGGCAAAGCCACACAACAAACTGCTCTTACCGAGAATAAAACAATGTGCAGTAGGAACATTTTAACCGCTCCGATAACACCAAACAACTGGATGCGTGCTCGTCTAAGGCATCAACTGACTTACAGTCAAGTTGAGTTATAGCGGTTAGACAAAGTCAGAAGTCAGCTGATCTGTACAGACGTCACCCCAACACCAACAGGAAACGAGTCAACAATCGCTATCAGTTGTGAATGTGATGGTATACCATCCCAAAAGTTTAACGTGATTAGTATTGATGTTGATGGTGTTTGTTGAACATGGTATACCATCCCAAAAGTTTAACGTGATTAGTATTGATGTTGATGGTGTTTGTTGAAAACCATTAAAATTAATCGATGGAAGCTATTATGGTGAATGTTAGAGACTTAACTTCCGGTAGCTGCTATGGCGCATCACTGTGAAAGTAATCACTAGTTTTTGTTACAGTGAAACGTTATGAAATTAATCGCTAGCAGCAGTTGCTTTTGTGAATGCATCGCTAGTAGATGTTAGGGTGGGGAATGAAACATCATGACGTTATCGATTGCAGTTGTTATGGTAAATATGAAACACCATGAAAGTAATGGCTGGTAGTTCTCATGATGAAAGTATACCACATGTTAGACGTAAAAACATGATCTGGTTTCCATAACTACAAGGGGATTCCTGACCTGACATTAACACAGCTTAAATGCTGATTATAATCTGACTGTTGATGCCAATATACTGGCCTACATTTCGCAGACTCTTAGAAATAAAAAAAAAAGTTAAAGGGAGATAATATTATTAACGCAGGTACAGATATGTGTAAGTCCGATATAATTAACCTGGGGGTAACAATAACAATAAAATGCTTGCCTCTAAAGATATGAGTTTAAATACTGCTCAAGTAAATTAACAAAAAATAAGCTAGTGAATTAATTTCACCCTCATGACATAGGTGTATTTTTAAAAATAACATTTAAAAAATATTGTTCTTCGTGTGTGCAAAGTTTATTTTTGGTTCTTCCATAGTGTGGCTTCTATTTTTATTTATTTTACCTATGATCGATTTCCGTTTTCGCTTTGCCCACAGGTCAACGGCAGTCCATCACCGCCATCATCTGCACCACGGACGGGCACAGCGGCGTCCTCGGCTGCCGGAAACGGTGGGTCCCAGCACTGCTGCGAGAACGGGAGACCGGTCATGACTGACCCCCACACGGGTCAAAGCGTCTGCTCCTGCCAGTACAGCTCGGCCCTCCTCTCTTCCTACTCGAGGCTGCCTCTGACCTCAAACCTCTTCGGCCCCGGGGGCTCCTACCCCGCCGGGTCCCAGTCACCGTACATGCCCCTGGGAGCGGAGGGATCAGCGTTTTACACACCTCTGGTGAGTACTGGGGTGAACTATATCATAGTCACGTGGACTTAGGAAACATGATCAAAGCCTACATAGTCACACTGATTTTCGGAACACAATACATATCTACATATATAGTTTCATAGACTTGTGAAACAAGAGCAACACATACATAACATAAAACACATTTTTTAAAAATGTATTTGATTTAGAGTTCCCGTTTTGGGTAGACAAAGGGAGAAAAAAAGTCTTACTAAATAACGGATTGAGCTCCGTTAAGTTTAAATTATGACACGGTCTCCCTAGATCTTGGGATTTTTTTTCTATAAAAGACTTTAGACTTTAGAACTTAGGCCTTAGGTGCGCCCAGAACGAACATGCATGGGAAAGAAATATGTTAAATAAGACATACATCAAATCAATGAAGGAAACATAATACCAAAATGTAACATTATGAAATAATATGTATGTTTTTTTTTAAAACATGGTGAGGTTGTAGAAGTAAACAGTAGATTATTTTAAAGCAAAAGAAGAAGAAAAAATGTACCCGGAAATGCTATAATTATTATTACTATATTTTTTGAACAGTCTAAAAGAGAAAAGTCATGTTATGTCATGACTTCTGTAATACTGTAATGGTTCGTCGGTTCTAGTGAAAAATTTTAAAACAAAAAACAAACCAACAACAACCCGCATGCAAAATTACACAGCTCCGTTTTTTTTGTGTGCAAAATTTTACATCCCACAAACAGACTTAATATTTTTCTTATTAAAAAATTTCTGCACTGTAATTCTAAGCTGCTGCGCATACTAAAAGAAACATTTATTGTCTTTTGACCGCTTACATGTATACGTCATTGCCCTTCACCGGTACGCTATCCTGGTCCAATGCGCACAATTGATAAATATCTTATTGAAAAATCTCTTGTATCTTAGATTTTGTCCACCTTTAAAATACAGGTATTAAAATGTATCACGTTCATTGAGTTAGCAATCGGTCTGACTGAGGTCAAGTTGCAGTGACGTAGTGGCATGGCCGTCACACTTAAACCGTATAGCCACCAACAGCAGGTGGGAAGGGAAGAACAAGCTCACCCCCCCCCCCCAAACACGTGACCATGACTATCTCACTTGGTACAGATCAGAAGCTAACACCAGGAGCGGGAATTGATACATACATTCCCGCGGACTTTCCGCCCACCTTGCTGTTATCTTTAGCGTGGCCCTAAACACCACCATCTCCCCTTATTCCAAGCCCTCGGAAGGTCAGAGGTGATTGTCATAATCTAAGTTTGTTCGGACAGCTCGGACACGAGTGCGGCCTTTGATCTCGTCTTCTCCTCGTTACAGGCAATGGGATCTACAACCATCGCCTCCCCCTCCTCCCCCAATTTATTTAATCAAAGAATTGTAGATCAAACCGGTTCAAATCTCTAGTTACAACAGTGGAAGTGTTGTGAGGGGGGGAGGGTTTGAAATGTTGGGGGTGGGGGAGGAAGGGGGTGGTGGTTTACCCCAAACAGGTTAAAAAAAACAACACCTTATTTATGTATTTATTTGTGTACCGTATAAACATGTTATCCCCCGATAGAACAAACAAGCTGTATCTTGATTCTGACACTGGTTTGCGATAGCTGGTAGGAGAATATACGTCACATATCAGAGAGTATCATATAGCATACCCCCTCCCCCCCACACACACACCAACACGAGTCTGTGGGTGTAAGAGCCATTTCAAGCTGACAAGACGTCTGTGGTTTGATTGATAGACTATATAGATACAACAAATCTTGGAAAAATCTTCTGTATAGAAGCATAGTGTGTAATAGTACTAATAGATATGATACAATTTGAAGTGTTGACGGCTTTTAAAAATATAAGAGAAATTATTGAATAAAATATGTGCAAGAATGGTTTTTTAAAAAAAGTGAACGTACCGGCAAAAAACCTTCCTCACCACACACACACTCACTCACACACACACACACAAAAATACACACACACACACACACACACACACTCACTCACTCACACACACACACACACACACACACACACACAACGTATTCGGCTGTTGTCTTCAAGGATTTTAACACTTCAGGTTTTTTAAAAAACAAAATCACTTCTTTTTCTTTTTTAAGCGTCTTTTATTATTTTCAGACATAACTTAACTCGTAACCTAATTCTAAAAATTTATGGTAAGCTTGGCTTCCCCNNNNCCCCCCCCCCCCCCCCACCAGCTACTGCTGCGTCCTACAACTGCCGTACCCACAATGACATATGCCTAATGACATTTTCATAGTGACATTTGCCTAATGGCATGTTCATAGGGACAAATGCCTAGAAAAATTGGCCTACCAACATTAACATGCGCCTAATCATAGCTTACCGTATTTTTCACCCTATAATGCCTATAAGACGCAATTTTTCTTCAAAACTTGAGGCTAAAAGATGGTGCGTCTTATACAACAAAGAGACAGTATTCAGCAAATAATCGCTATTTTCTCCCTATATTTTCCTCCTTATAGTCCGGAGCGTCTTATAAGGCGAAAAATGGGTGATTAATATTTGACTAAAATAGTGATATTAATCCCCGTAAATATTCAAAAGCTTGCAGTTTTCTTTGGGGAAAATAAAAAAAAAAACAACAACCCAAAGTCGATTTTCATTTGAATTATGACACTCTTCGTATTTCAAATTTCCATGAGGAAAAACAACGATAAACGAACTAACAAACCAAGAACTTTCAAATCTCTTTTTAAAAATAAGACCCAACCTCTCCCTATACCTCCGCTCTTACAGCCATGTGCTAGATGTATCATTTTTGGAAAAGACCTCTTAAGACCAACGGAAAAACAGACCAAAAGCAAAATAGAACTAACTGACAAAAGACCAGGCTCTCAATAGACCAAATTTGCAATTGACCAAACTTAGAATAGATCAAACTTACAAAAGACCAATCTTACAATTGACTAAACTTACAATAGATCAAACTTATAATTGATTAAACTTACAATTGATTAAACTTACAATTGATTAAACTTACAATTGATTAAACTTACAATTGATTAAACTTACAATTGATTAAACTTACAATTGGTTAAACTTACAATTGATTAAACTTACAATTGATTAAACTTACAATTGATTAAACTTACAATTGATCTTAACTCGAAAAGACCAATCCAAACTTACGACAAACCTAACTTACAATATTCAAAACTGACGATAGATTTAACTTAACCAAACTTACACAATAGACCAAACCTACCCAATAGACCAAACTTACACAATAGACCAAACCTACCCAATAGACCAAATTTACCCAATAGACCAAACTTACCCAATAGACCAAACTTACCCAATAGACTAAATCAGCTGAAGTCACAAGAGTACACAACGATCGAAAGTTCCGTCCTCCGACTTCTCCATCACTGACTACTACCCTCGGGACGATGGGTCCCCGTGTTTCTAAGAGTGCGTGCACGTTGTCACATACGGCGTATTTCGTGAATCGTCTGTGTCGCCCAATCTGGTCGGATTATCGGGGTGATAATTACACGATTACCGTGTTGTTTTGGTAAATTGTTGGCAACGTGGAGTCGTGCGATCCTCGACGAGGATTAAAGTCGGTTTAGTCTCGGGTTTCATCGCGCCCTCGTCAAAGCTCGGGGTATAGAAACTTACTTACCCATCGTACGCGAATCTTGTAAAAAGTAGACAAGGACCTTGACGATGTACGATAACAACACGTGTATTCAGTATGCACGGAGAAATCACCTATGACCCGTTCGTAACCCTGCCCCAAAAATTTTCCCTAGAATTTTGTCCAAAAAAAAACAAACACACACACACACACAAAAAGTCGGTCTTAGAACCAGTATATATGGTAACTATTTTTAAAAAATGAATTACCGAAACAACTCAAACAGTGTAAGCATATTGACTATAGGTAATAGTAATAGTTTTATTGATTTTATTTATTAACAATCTTAACTCCAAGCCACACTATTATTACCTGACGATTAAAGCTGTTAATCTTAACTATCGTTCAACGGATGTTTGAAATAATAACTAATACAACATGCAACAGTTATTTAAAAAGTGGAGAATCTTCTAAGAAAATAAGGTCAGAATAGTCCTTTACTTTAATCGTTTTCCAATTGTGATTTCTAATTGTACATTTTAATAATTCCTTCTCATTCTTCTATGTTGTATTTTTGTTCAGTAATTGTGACAAACTTAAAAAAACAAACTAATGTAAATGTAATTTAAATACTTATCTCTTATATACATATCTTATACTGATGAAAGCATTAGCAGAAACGTCTATTTTGGGTATTATAAGTCTTTAAAATATAGCTTAAAATCATTTTTTGATCTTGCAATTGTGTATCTAACTTTAAATTTTTTTAAAACAATGATTAGCAAGTATAGAATAATACCTCAAATTAATATTTTCACATATATACACAGTCAATATTGAGCTCCAACTTTCTTCCAATGGATCTTACTAAACATGTCAAATAAGAGGTTTAAACAATTTTAAAAATATTATATACCTGTCTTGACAAGGCATTTCAAAGCACGTATGTTGATCTATAAGCAGGACTATTACCTCAATTGCTATTTCGTAGAATTGTTTCTTATATGGGTTCGTGTTAACTAATAATATGTTGCTTTTGAATACATTTAATATTCAATCAAGATGCATTCTACCCATCATCATCTTTATCAGCATCAGTCCCGTGACCGTGGCGGTCGTTTGGGGGGGGGGAAGCGCAAGGACACATCAACAGATAACGATCGCCACATTTGCCTAATTTGAGCGGCGGCCAATAATTCCTGCAGTTTCACCCAACCAAGAACAATTACATATAATCATCGGAAATTTTAACCTTATGCAGAGTAGAACTGTTGAATTTGCCGCCACTTAAAAATAAATGTAAAAATCTATTTGTCAAAATTCTATCACACTCAACCAGATTGGTGGTTGCATCCCCTTCCTCCCTCACCGCCCCCAACCACCCCCTCAGTTCAACATCGTCGGGTTGTGATAGCCAGGTCATCTGATACCTGGCGTGTTCTGCCGAGCTTGTAACGGTTTCAGTGAGTGACACATGCAAAGGTCGAACTGGTTCCAGCTAATCCCCGCCGTAATTTCAGGTGTCATCGGATTAAAGGAGAGAACCACCACTATCCAGCGCCCCTGCTGAGAACGACGTGGTGTGGGGTGGGGTGAAGTGGAGATGGGGCGCCCCTTTGAAGTCGGAGTCACCAAGTATCTGGCCATTGTTCCGCTGACAAGTTGGTCCGCGAGAAGTGTGCGGTGCCCCCCTCCCCCACACACACCCTCTCCAAACTTGATAGGGACCGAAGTGGGAGTTGGGGCTCAGAAGTGTCGTAACACTAACTCTGACGAGCACTGATCTGTTGAACGTGCCCTCGCCAACATCCTCGTCCTGTAGCGCCGGCCTTTTTGAACGTGGACATTGAGAAAAGACCCCGCCCTGCTGAGTCTCTGAACGGTCAAGTGGACAGCTACCGAAGGTGGAATGGAAAAAGTTGAACCCTGAAAACAGGAGATGGCAAAGGTCATTCAAACGATGATCTAGATTACATGATGTCAAGCAGACGCGACCTATGCCTATGCTTTATTAGTTTTATTAGTTAAGTAAGATTCAGTGAATTAGATTTAACCTTTATTGAAGCCGAAAATTTTATGTATATCGCTTAGTTCATCTAAATTATTATTTAAAGGAAGGTTATAGAGATAAAAGCCGTTTGACTGAATCTATTTCCTAAAGAAAGTTTAATTGTGGAAAAGAGCTTCCAAATAAATGTTTAAAATAAAATAAATCTTTCGCCTTTGCTAAAAAGAATCAAACCTAAAGTAATTGAACACTGTTCAATTATAATTTTATTTTTGTCAATGAAATTGGTATTAATTAAAGGCACTATTTTTAAAAAACAAATCCTACCTAATCGGGTGAGTTTTAACACAACTTCTTCCCAATCCTGTTTTGTAGATTCAGTTTTATATTCATGAATGTTAATTCAATGATACTGCACGGAAATATTAATTAGTTTGGTAAATATTGGTATAAATCTAGAAAATGTTTGGATAAATAGCACCTGGAAATCTCTCTTGGCCACTACAACAATTCAACAAATTGGCTAGTGATAAAAAAAAGAGATGTATCTTATTCCGTAACTTTAATATTATTAGATAAGCTTGTAGTAAAACTAAGTTTTCTACTATAAATTTAGAAGTTTAAAAAAATTCTGACAAAGTTTTTAAAAAAAATTTCCCTTACATGAAAGTAGTAAGCATGTTTTTGTTACAATCAGGTCAGCTAAACAGACTCCAAATAAAGTAGAATTAACATTTATATGTTGAGATACTTCCAAACAGTATACTTGCATATTGTGTTATATATTATTGAAAGAGTTCAAACAGGTTCCCGGATTTTCTTTGAATATAATTGTGCCATGAAATGACAAGGCCAATGTAACGACTACGTCACGATTCGGGGGAAATTTGAAGACATCACTATATATCCTTTATATTTTAAAGTAAAGTTACGGTACATTTCAATTCAAACTGATTAATCAGCGATTAATGTTATGGGAACACAATTAAAGAGTCGAGTGGGGAAATGAAGAGATTTTAAAGAAAAAGGTGTTGAAATCATTTTAAAACAATTTTAACGTGTCAACGAAAATTGGGAATTTCTAAAATGAATACTTGTACACACTTTTTGTATATTAGCATACACTTTTTGTGTGCTTGTATACACTTTTTGTGTACTTGTTTAATTGTGTGTGTACTTGTAAGCACTTTCTGCGTCATATTCAGGGCCCTAGATGTTACTGCTATTAATTCCGATTGGGTAGTAACAATTATGTCATTGGTACTAAAAACGTAGTAACAATTATGTCATTAGTACAATAGTAAAACTTATGTCATTGTGTTTATTATAATTATATTAAAATTCATTGCCGTCTGCTATTTATTGTAGGGAGCCAACGGAAGTAACATCAGAGACGGAAGTGACGCGTGGAGGTCCCTGACGCAGCCATCTTTGTACGACACGTCTGCTATGGGCTTCTACCCGTATGGTCCTGGGTAGGTACATTACGCGACTTATATCCACAGGTTAACAGCAGCATAGGCATTGGCTAGAGATATCGAGATGGGTGGTCAAGTGGCAGCGCGCTCGACTGGCGTACTGATGGTTCGAATCCATGTGAAGGCAAGGATTTGTTCCCGGTCCCAAGGGCGTCCCTGAGTCACCCAGCTCCGAATGGGTACTTAGCACTAGTTATGCGGCTGGATAATGCGCGGACGCAGTTATTTTCTGCATAGATAAGATGCTATCTTAGCCTTATCGTTCACATTCCAGGCACTGGATTTATCCTTAATTCTCTGGTCGGAAAGCACCGATAATCGCTTGGTGCATTGGTGATAGCTTTAGACAAGGTCTTCGTTAACCAATATTGCTTTCATAATTTATGCGCTAATACCCACACGCTTACACAACACATCAGTTGTAGACATTACATTTGCCACGGTGAAGCCCACCATGTAGAATCAAATTAAACAAGAAACAACACGTGTCTGTTGAGATAAGTCCTCACGGGAATTCCTGTAATACTCTTGACATTTGGTAACGCGTCAATCAAAGTTTTGTCCACACATCCCCAAGTTCTATTAATAGATTTCTGCCATTAATTGGATTTATTGTGCTTTTAAAATTTGATACTGCTACAGCTTATTTCTGTGCACGCCGTGAATTATTATTTTTTTATTATTATTACTATTATTATTATTATTTTATTATTATTATTTTGTTATTGTTACTTTTTATTCCAATTTTTAAATTAAAGACATTATTGAGTATGGCTAATGCGATATGACTCGCCTTTGGATAATTCAATATAGGGCTAGAGCTGTTTCATGTCAAAGGTTTATGGCATATTAAGAACCTTTTTGTTTTTTACGTGACTAGCGTTGTCTTATTTCAGAGCCTGGCGGCCTATAAATCATCTTTAGAATTCTCGTGTATATTGAGTACATCTTCTTTACATGCTCCAGGTACGGCGGCCTTGACCTGAACGCCCGGCGAAAGAACGCCACAAGGGAGAGCACCAACACGCTGAAGGCGTGGCTGCAGGAGCACATCAAGAACCCTTACCCCACCAAGGGGGAGAAAATCATGCTCGCCATTATTACCAAGATGACGCTGACTCAGGTGAGTTATTTCCCCACTAACTGCCACCTCAACTCAAACCTCGGCACTTAAATACATACATACAAACACGTAGACATGTATAAAGTTAAAAATAAATTCATAAAAATTCCCCTTCATTTCCCCACACCAGATTACCTTGTCATACATATTTACCCTCCCCTGCCCGTCCTCCATTAACACACAATTTAATAAATATATTTTATTTATTTATTTATTTTTCATTGTTCCTTTTACTCTACTATGAACTAACTGGTCTGTCAAAAGATATTCCTTGTTCCTTTTACTCTACTATGAACTAACTGGTCTGTCAAAAGATATTCCTTGTTGGCGATCAAGTTCTAAATATACCTATACTTAATATCGATTAAGATGATAATTTTGATTATCATGAACAATAATTTTGAAATTTTTGCATCGTGGGTATTTGGGCACTCTCCTCTGCGCGCGCGCACTCACACACACGCACACACATACAAACACACACACATACAAACACACACAAACACACACATACAAACACACACAGACATACAAACCCACACACATACAAGAACACACGAGCATACACACACACGCATACACGCACTGAGTCAACGTATTGTTCTTCCGGTATGACATTAAAATAAAACCAAATTTTAGCCAATAAATAAAATATAATGATAGGGTCTGTTTTATTCCAAAAGTTTCTTTGTTATTTATTATATACCTAAATGAGTCCCGCTCCTTCAAACCCTTTTTGTGTGCCTGTTCCCACACCAGGTGTCCACTTGGTTCGCCAACGCCCGGCGGAGACTCAAGAAAGAGAACAAGATGACGTGGTCCCCCAGGAACAGGAGTGAGGACGGTGAAGACGATGATGACGACGATGCGTCCGACTGTGGCGATGACAAGAAAACAAACAACAACAATAACAAAGGTAAGGGCACGGTGACCCGGAGGCAGGCAAACACCACCCCCCCACCAAAAACAACAACAAAACAAAAAAAACAACAACAGCAAAACAAAACCTATCAACTAAACATAGAGGGGCACATTAAACACACATTAAAAACCCATTAAAAATAAAATACACACAGTCCTATTGAATACCACTGATCACACATTAAACACACAATGAACACACATTAAACACACAATGAACACACATTAAACACACAATGAACACACAGAAAGCTTCTTGTTCTTCCCCCCCCCCCACGCCTTTTTTTCTGGTGTGTTTAATAAAATGAAATGGAAATATTTTTTTTTTTTGCAAATGAAGGCGAAGCGCGTCTGCTGCACATTTTACACTGAAACAAACGAAATTGCGATTGTCAATAAAATACTGGAGTAAAGGTTTCCGTGAATTTTTTAGGTTAACCTACAGTGCCTCAAATGTAGACAAATATAGTCTAATTGTATACAGTCGTGTACGTTTATAATCTTAATCTTATCTTATGTTATTTATCTTTTACAAGCGCTCTATTTACACACTAGATTGTGCCAGGCGCCGTGGCGCCTGCGGCGCCCCCGTTTTTTGGGCGCCTATGGCGCCAACCTTTTTTTTAAAGACCAACTAACTTGTCCTTTTTTGATA
>MUZC01000303.1:108621-144362 GCA_002072015.1 Radix auricularia | reverse complement strand
TCTATATAATAATGCGCCTAAGCGCGTCCGTGTGTGTGTGTGAAGCCCCTATACCACGCAACTCTTGATTACTTTTTTTTTTCAATTGAAAATATAGAATTAAAAGCATAATGATTTTGGTTTTGAGATTAACAGAGCGTGTTGTTTTGCGCGCCGTAAAAATTAAAGTGGCGTCATGAAGCTTTTATTAAATCTATATTAATTTATTTGATGTTACTTTTATGTTGATAATCCGATTGTGTGAATAAGCATGTGTGCGAGTGTTTTCATATGTGTGTATTGTGCGACTGTGTGTGCGTGTTTGTATTAGTTGTGAAATAACTATTTATTTCATAGATTGCAATTAAATATTGAAAAAATGTTACCAGGTTATGGTTTCTGTTTGGTTAAAATTATGTTTTGAAAAATTCCGTTAATTTTATGAACACAAGTTTCTGCCGATGCGTTCTTCGTGTGTGCTTGAATAAACGATAACGGGAAGTCATTGAATGTGACTTAAAAAACTGTTAGTGAGAAGATAAATCTCCAATCATTTTTTTAGAGATGGTTTTACTTTATGTTTCAATTTAGAAGAAATGAGCCCTTGCGCATTAATTGGACGATTAATCGCATGAATTGCCACAATGGAAAATAAACAGTGAAAAGAACATATAGTCGTTATTTCATTGTTTATAGTTATAATATGTAATTGGGTCAGATAGAGGCTGATTGGCGCATATTTATTTTTTAAAGAAAACGGAACATTTCTAAAATTTTTAATTGTATTTTACAATAATAAAATCACACGAAGATGGGTCGAACTAATTTCTCTTAGTCACTGTTAAATAAGTATAGAAATAAATGTGAAGAAATTATTTCATTGCAGACGAAATATCAATTTTACATTTTAATATAAGCTTTTATACATCTATGTATATAATCGGATGGAGGCAAATTTTATCCGGGCTTATAACAAGTCAAAATTACAGAAAATAAAATTTCTTAAAGAAAAATAAACACGAAACCGCTTTTGAAGCATTCAACGAGTGATTTATCATTAAAAAAAAACAATTGCAAATATTTGTTAGGAGGAAGAGGTATTTCTCTTATGTGCTTACATAATACAAGTGAGTTTTTTGGATCGATTTCATTATAAAGTGGCATTAAGGAAATTCGTATTGAAAGTAAACGCGCAGGGATTTTAAATTTAAAAAATGGTACGTGTATAAGCATTTAGATCTATACACTGTTGTAAGTTAAATAGCAGAATTGTAATTTTTATAAAGAGGGGCAACTTTGTGAGCTATTTGAAGGGTGCTTTTCATTTCTTGGGTCATGAGTTTATAATATTTCCGAGCCCTGAGTATCAGTATTTCTTAGCCACTGATAATGTCCTTTTTGCAAAGATTAAGAAAACCAGCAGTATAAAATTTTAAACCCAAACCTTGCAATTCAACGTGTTTTTTAAAGCAAATAGACAATATTAAAAAATCTCCCCAACCCTACGCATCCCAATCACATAAATTTTAAACAGCTTAATAAAAATAAATCTAATTTGTCCTAAATAAAGGGCATGCATAAACTATAAAGGAATGAATGTTGTGGATTAATTGGTAGATGAATGAAAAAGCTTACATAAAAAAGACTTATGGCTAGAATATTTTAATAATGCAATATTATGGTACGTGTTATGATTAAAACTGTAGAGTTTTCTATTGGTGCAAGTTTGTGTGTGTGGGGGGAGGGGCTTTGTGCGTATGTGTGTGTGATTTGGTTATTTCTATGTCTGCTAATGTTGCGCCTCTAACATGACAACCAGTATTTTTAAAATTATATATACAAACAAAAATAATAATAATTTTCTACGGTGTAGATAGAAATGGGTTAAAACCATCGGGGTCGAAACGTCCCTTGGCGGAATTGTCCGGTATCGAATCACCCCGGGGTCGAACCTTCCGTGGTCGAACCGACAGGAGTCGAAACGACCGGGGACAAAACGTCCTGTGGTCAAACAGCCAGGGTCGAACCGTCGGGGTCGAATCGTCCGGTGTCGAAGTGTCCAACCACCAAATAGAAAATACTATTTGCATAACTAAAGTAAAGTATCTGGCGCAAAAAAAAATAATATTCATTTGACTAAGGGCATGCTTAGCCTAGAAATAGAAACAATGTTTTGGAGAGCTTTTATAATGAAAAAAGTAATCTTAACACATGTATTTTACTCTTACACCATTAAAAAAATTGGGTACATTTCTCGAACAATGCAGTTGCATGATATACGCTTTGGGTAAAAACTGTTCTTTAATTAAGTTGTAAATATATCAAGTGTAAAGAAATATCACGGATATTACGACTTATACATAGGATCTAGCATAAGGAAGTGCGTGTTATGTCGAAAAACACACTGACAACAATTCATTTTGTGCCAAGCTGTTCTGAGTTTATTAGATGAATAGTTTACAAAGGGAAAAAAGATTGATATAAAGTGAATTGTTACGATTAGAAAAAATGTGCGGGAATATATAATGATTGACATAAAATTTATAAGAAGATCAATTTCTCACCATTTTCTTAAAAAGCAGCATTGTTCTTATGTTTTTATTCACGTTAAAGGAACATGTGCCTTATAAACAAGTAAACCATATTTTCTACTCTCCCCAAGACACAATTTTTACAAGTATTATCTGGCTAAAAATATCCTATTCGTCTTGAACTAATTTCATGCTTAGACTATAAATGAAATGGGTGTTTAGCGAGCTATTTTTAAGAACCAAAGAAATCCTATGGAAAGATATTGTTTTCATGTTTTGATTCACGTTAGATTTTTGTAACTGTTATCGACATTTGTTATTCTGAAAGAGAATATACCAAGCGTTTCTAAAGGGGTTCGAGCATGGTGAAAGAAAGCCATCAATCGATCTGAATTAAAGGATTTGGTTGAGCAAGCCAGGGCCCTACATGGGCTGTGAAACCACGGATGATAATGATGTTGCTATATTAAAGCAGATATACCAAAATTGATGGGTAATATTTAAACTAATAATATAATGTTTATTTTCTCGACACACTTATCTTTGTTTTTATTAAGAAGGGTTTGATTTATCACAACCCTAATTTCCAGATCCGTTTATATTAATTTTTAAGGAGAATTTGAGACACAAAACTAAATAAAGTTACTCTTATTGTGCCTACCCCGTAGCGTAGCACGGGTATTTTGCTCGTCTATATAATAATGCGCCTAAGCGCGATTCCGTCGGTGTGTGTGAAGCCCCTATACCACGCAACTCTTGCTAACTTTTTTAAAATTGAAAATATAGACGTAAAATCATAATGATTTTGGGTTTGAGATTAACAGAGGGTGTGGTTTTGCGCGCCGTAAAAAAAACAATTAAGTGGCGTCATGAAGCTTTTATTATATTAATTTATTTGATGTTACTATTTATCTTGATTATAATCCGAGTGTGTGAATATGCATGTGTGTGAGTGTGTTTATGTGTATGGGTGTACGTGCGTCTGTGTGTGCGTGTGACTGTGTGTTGTATTAGTTGTGAAATAACGATTTATTTCATAGATATCTAAAAGTGAAATTAAATATTGAAAAGACGTTACCAGGTAATGGTTTATGTATAGTCAAAGTATGCACTGGATTATGAAAAATTCCGTTAATTTTATGAACACAAGTTTCTGCCGATGCGATCTGCATTGGTCTTGAATAAAAGATAACGGGAAGTCATTGAATGTGACTTAAAAAACTGTTAATTAGAAGAACAATCTCCAATGATTTTTTCAGAGATGTGTCGAACTAATTTCTCTTAATTTTTAGTGAAATAACTATAGAAATAAATGTGAAGAAATAATTTCATTGCAGACGAAATATCAATTTTACATTTTAATATAAGCTTTTATTCATTTAAGTATATAATCGGATGGAGACACATTTTTTACGGGCTTATAACAAGTCAAAATTACAGAAAATGAAATTTCTTAATAGAAAAATTAACACGGGACCGCCTTTGAAGCACTTAACAAGTGATTTATAATAAAAACAATTGCAAATATTTGTTAGGAATAAGATGTATTTCTCTTAGGTGCTTAATTAATACAAGTAAGTGTTTTCGATCGATTTCAATATAAGCTGACATTAATGAAATTCGTATTGAAAGTAAACGCTAAGGGATTTTAAATAATAAAATGGTACGTGTATAAGCATTAATACACTGTTGTAAGAGTGGGGTTAAATAGCGAAATTGTTATTTTTATTAAAAGGGGCAACTTTGTTAATTTTTTCTTCGGCCATGAATTTATAATATTGCCGAGACATGAGTGACACTATTTCTTAGCCACTGATAATATCCTTTTTGCAAAGATTAAGAAAAACAGGAGTGTAAAATTTTAAGCCCAAACTTGCGATTCAACGTGTGTTTTTTAAAACAAATAGACAATATTTAAAAAATCTCCCCATCCCTGCACAACCCAATCACATAAGTATTAATTAGTTAAATAAAAATAAATCTAATTTGTCCTAAATAAAGGTCATACATAAACTGTAAAGAAATAGATATTGTGGATTAATTGGTAGATGAATGAAAAAGCTTACATAAAAAAAAGACTTATTGCTAGAATAATGCAATATTATGGTACGTGTTATGGTTAAAACTGTAGAGTTGTTTAATGGTGCATGTTTGTGTGTGTGTGTGTGGGGGGGGGCTATGTGCGTATGTGTGTGATTTGCTTTTTTTATGTTTGCTAATGTTGCGCCTCTAACATGACAAAGAGTATTTTTAAAAGTATATATACAAACAAAAATAATAATAAATTTCTACGGTGTAGATAGAAAGGGGTCGAAACGTCCGGGGTCGAAACGCTCTAGGGTCGAAAAGTCCCGTGGTGGAACTGTCCGGGATCGAATCTCCCCGGGATCAAATCGACCGGGGTTGAACCTTCCGTGGTCGCACCGACCGGAGTCGAAACGACCTGGAAACAAAACGTCCTGTGGTCGCCGGCCAGGGTCGAACCATCCGGGGTCAAAGTGTCCAACCACCAAAGAGAAAATACTTTTTGCACAACTAAAGTAAACCGCAGCGTACATTTTCAGCTCAAACCTTGCGATTTAAGATGTTTATTTAAAACAAATTAACTCAAAAATACCTTAATTTTGGATCAATTTTCACATAATTAATATCTGACCCATAAAATAATCCTATTAATTTGACTAAGGCCATGCTAAGCCTAGAAATAGGAATAATGTTTTATAGAGCTTTTCCCATGAAAAAAGTAATCTTAAAACATGTATTTTACTCAAAGTCCTAACGAATGATGAAACATCCATTTTAAAAAATTGGGTACATTTCTCGAACAATGCGGTTGTATGACATACGCGTTAGGTAAAAACTGTTCTTTAAGGTGTAAATATATCAAGTGTAAAGAAATATCACGGGTATTATGACTTATAAGTAGGATATAGCATAAGAAAGTGCGTGTTATGTCGACAAAAAAACACCACACTGACAACAACTCATTTTGTGCCAAGCTGTTTTGAGTTTATTAGATGAATAGTGTACAACGGGAATAAAGATTGATATAAAGTGAATTGTTACTATTAGAAAAAATGTGTTAGAATATATAATGATTGACGTAACATATATAAGGAGATCTATTTCTCACCATTGTCTTAAAAGCAGCATGTTCTTATGTTTTTATACACGTTAAAGAAACATGTGCCTTGATAACAAATAAACCATATTTTCCTCTCTCCCCAAGCCACAATATTCACAAATATTATGTGGCTAAGCATATTCTATTCGTCTTGAACTAATATTATGCTTAGACTATAAATGAAATGTGTGTTTTCTAAGAACCAAAGGAATCATGTGGAAAGATATTGTTTTCATGTTTTGATTTACGTGAAAAGAAAGTGAGCCTTGCCCGTTTTTGTAACTGTTAACGACATTTGTTATCCTGGTAGAGTATATAGCATGCGTTATTAAAGGGGTTCGAGCATGGTGAAAGAAAGTCATCAATCGATCTGAATGAAAGGATGTGGTTGAGCAGGTCAGGGTGCTACATGGGCTGTAGCTGGAAGGATGTGGTGGAGCAGACCAGGGCCCTACATGGGCTGTAGCTGGAAGGATGTGGTGGAGCAAGCCACGGATGATAATAATGATGCTATATTAAAGCAGTAATACCAAAATTGATGGGTAATATTTAAATTAATAATATTTTTATTTTTCTCGACACTCATATCGCTGTTTTTATTAAAAAGGGGTTTGATTTACCACTACCCTACTTTCCAGATGCGTTTACATTCATTTTAAAGTAGAATTTGAGACCCAAAACCAAAATAAAGTTACTCCTATTGTGCCTACCCCGTAGCGTAGCACGGGTATTTTGCTCGTATATTAATGTTTGTGTCTAGTCTTTCATTTTTTTAAAATTAGGGTTTAAATGTTGAACGTGTGTAGGATTTTCTGGTTTGATCAGGCAACACATTGCTCGCACGAATCGACTCTGGCGATTGTGTTCCTTGTGAATTTGAAATTAATCTTATTTTTAGTTCTGATAATTAATTACACTTACATGAATGGGTGAAGAAGGAAAGCTTTGGTGCAACTTCATTCTCTTTCGAACAGTGCGGGAACTGATCTGACCAATCGGGAAATAGCCGAATGTTGCTGCGAATTCTCCACCAAATGACTGTTATGGTCTTGATATTATCGATTTTCTGGGTCACTTCGCTAAACGACACGGATCCCTAGGTGCTATTGTTGTTAACTTTTTTTCATGTGATCGAATACTCGTTTGTTAACTGTTCACCCCCCCCACCCCCGGGCCAAGTTGACAGGAAGACTTCTGGACGAGGTGTTGTTAGACAACAGCAAAACCTCCAGTAACTACCTCCATCATGACATGTTACTCCAGTAACTACCTCCATCATGACATGTTACTCCAGTAACTACCTCCATCATGACCATCATGACATGTTACTCCAGTAACTACCTCCATCATGACATGTTACTCCAGTAACTACCTCCATCATGACATGTTACTCAAGTAACTACCTCCATCATGACATGTTACTCCAGTAATTACCTCCACCATGACCTGTTACTCCAGTAACAACACCACCATGACCTGTTACTCCAGTAACTACCCCACCATGACATTTTACTCCATTATCTACCCCACAATGACCTGTTACTCCAGTAACTACCACCACCATAACCTGTTACTCCAGTAACTACCTACACCATGACATGTTACTCCAGTAACTACCTACACCATGACATGTTACTCCAGTAACTACCTACACCATGACATGTTACTCCAGTAACTACCTCCACCATGACATGTTACTCCAGTAACTACCTACACCATGACATGTTACTCCAGTAACTACCCCCACCATGACATGTTACTCCAGTAACTACCTACACAATGACATGCTACTCCAGTAATTACCTCCACCATGACATGTTACTCCAGTAACTACCTCCACCATGACATGTTACCCCAACATGATCTGTTACTCAAGTAATTATCCCAGTATGACCTTGTACTCCAGTAACTACACCACCATGACCTGTTACTCCAGTAACAACCTCAACCATGACCTGTTACTCCAGTAACTACCTCAACCATGACCTGTTACTCCAGTAACAACCTCAACCATGACCTGTTACTCCAGTAACAACCTCAACCATGACCTGTTACTCCAGTAATTACCTCCACCAAGACACATTACTCATGTAATTATCCCAATATGACCTTGTACTCCAGTAACTGCACCATCATGACCTGTTACTCAAGTAATTACCCCAGACCCCAGTACGACCTTTTACTCCAGTAACTACCCACCATGACCTGTTACTCCAGTAAGTCCAGTAACTACCTTAACAGGATCAATCACTTCTGAATCTCCACACATGTTACTATGATACTGACTCGTCCGTGCAATGTTCATCGTGTCACGACCACTGTCTTCCCGGGAATATCGCCTCATCGACTTTCCCTTTTCAACTCTTCCAAGACAATTTCAACGTTTCCTTCTCCCTTCGCCCCTCGCTGGCCTTCACCCCCACCCCATTCCGTTAATCCCTTCCCCTCTGACAGGCCAGTCATTCATGGCAACACTAGAAGTTAAAAAATAGCATCACAAAGCCCATATCACTGCGCCAGCCGGATCCCCCTTGCCGCCGCCCGGACCGAATCACGCCGCGTTTCATGGTGATAATGGGTCCTCAGAGGGAACCAGCTCCAATCTAATCCCCTGACCTTTAAGCCGGAACTTTCGACATCAAAGCCGGAAGCCGGCATCAAAGCTTGCATCTCGCCTAACACCGGTAACAGAAGAAATGAGCCGGGCCACACACCGCCCCCCCCCTGGTGTTTAAACCCTGTGTTGCTCTTATCTTATCCTCATGGAGCTTTTTTTTTCTTCTTCTCATCTTAAATCGAGGGGGTACCGCCAGTGGTGGAAAAGTCATTACATTGTACTCGCATTCAGCATCGAGGTTTGTCGGTGAGCAGGGGACAAGGCTGGGTTGAGTGCCGTCGTTATCTCGGGGGATGTAACAGTGCGTGTGGTCAATGATACATTTGATGAGGAGTCGAATAAAGTGGAAAGGTTGTGGTGACCCGGGATTAGTAGCTGGTTCGGATTTTAGTTAAAGAATAAATGACTGTATTATTCGAAATTGTGATGAAACTTTGGCTGCCTGTAACGCTTGGTCTACCAGTCGAGCTTATGCTACCTGTGACTGTGAAGTTTGGACTACCTGTCAAGCTTATGCTACCTGTGACGTTTGGACTACCTGTCAAGCTTATGCTACCTTTGACGTTTGGACCACCTGTCAAGCTTATGCTACATGTAACGCTTGGGCTATCTGTCAAGCTTATGTTACCTGTGAAGTTTGGACTACCTGTCAAGCTTATGCTTCCTGTGACGTTTGGACCACCTGTCAAGCTTATGCTACATGTAACGCTTGGGCTATCTGTCAAGCTTGTGCTACCTGTGACGTTTGGACTACCTGTCAAGCTTATGCTACCTGGGACGTTTGGACTACCTGTCAAGCTTGTGCTACCTGCGTCGCTTGGACCTGGACTACCTGTCGAGCTTATGCTACCTGTGTGGCTTGGACTTGGACTACCTGTTAAGCTTGTGCTACCTGTGTGGCTTGGACCTGGACTACCTGTCAAGCTTATGCTACCTATGACGTTTGGAATAACTATCAAGCTTATGCTACCTGTGACGTTTGGAATACCTATCAAGCTTATGCTACCTGAGACGTTTGGAATACCTATCAAGCTTATGCTACCTGAGACGTTTGGAATACCTATCAAGCTTATGCTACCTGTGTCGCTTGGACCTGGACTACCTGTCAAGCTTATGCTACATGTTAAGAACGGCCCCCTGAAAGACGTGTAAGAAAAGACATGATGGCGTGAAGAATGAATGCTTATGAGAGGCGATTTTGATCAGTGGATAGATAAATAAAGAGTGGATAGATTGATCAATTACTGGGTGGACGGAACGACTAACGGGCTTATCCATATTACCCATATTATAACGCGATCGACTGGATTAACTGATTATCGGAAATCAGAGTCAAGAACGACCTAAGCCTTGATCTTCCAACAAACGGCCACGTGCTTGTATTTAGATTTTGAAGGGACACTGAACATGCCGAAAGCTTGCAACTTCACGAAAACCAGAGAAAGCCGTCATTAAGCTATCATCACAAGAATTGAAAGACAGAAACTGGGGGTGTGGGTAGTTGAATGTGCAGATGAGCGTGTGGTTGAATGTGGCCGTGTGGTTGAATGTGGCCGTGTGGTTGAATGTGGCCGTGTGGTTGATTGTGGCCGCGTGGTTTAATGTGCCCGTCTGGTTGAATGTGGCCGTGTGGTTGAATGTGGCCGTGTGGTTGAATGTGACCATGTGGTTGAATGTGGCCGTGTGGTTGAATGTGCCCGTGTGGTTGAATGTGGTCGTGTGGTTGAATGTGGCCGTGTGGTTGAATGTGGCCGTGTGGTTGAATGTACAGATGGGCGTGTTGTTGAATGTGGCCGTGTGGTTGAATGTGGACGTGTGGTTGAATGTGACCATGTGGTTGAATGTGGCCGTGTGGTTGAATGTGGCCGTGTGGTTGAATGTGGCCGTTTGGTTGAATGTGGCCGTGTGGTTGAATGTGGCCGTTTGGTTGAATGAATGTACAGATGGGCGTGTTGTTGAATGTGGCTGTGTGGTTGAATGTGGCCGTGTGGTTGTCTTGAGCATGTAAATGTTCCGAGCATAGAAACATGACTGGTGAATTTAGGGTAAACTGATAAAAAGACGAAAAGGAGAGAAACTTAACGTTTAGCTTGGTTGGTGTGGGGGGGGGGCTGGGCCCGACCAGGATAAAACAATCTACTTATATTCACAACAGATTCACAACTCTTACTGACGTGAACAGAGGACGAAAATATTTTTGGGTATAAACGGAAATTCTGTGATCTTCTGATAAACACATTTTTATTAAGATATACTTTAAATATCCGGGTATTGTGCGAGGATTAAGTATATTGCTGTTAATTCTTCGTAAACTTGACTCGGTTTAGTGGACTTGAACCGAGAGCAATTTGTTACAGTAAAATACTTAATTATATTGAAAAATGTTTCTTTACGAAAAAAAATCTGTTTAAAAATAGTACTATGTCCCAGTAGTATTATACGTCGTTCTCCGGTCTGAGTTAAAAAAACAACAACAATTTTTGTTGCCAATGAAACGGGTGGGTTTGGGGGGGGGGGTAATTTTCTGTTTTCACGCATCAAAGGTTAAAAGCAGGACAACACAAAGAAATCAACCTTTCCGCCGAACGTGTGACGAAAAGTTACCCTCGCGATCACTCTCGGCTCTAACGCGAGTTATTATTATTATTTTTTGTGTCACCGCCCGCGAGTCGAGTCGATCTCGTCAACAACGCTCGGCCTGTCCCTTACAAAAGCCTGATTAACACCCAAGATGGGCACGATATGCGACCAGTCCTCGAGGCTCAAAATCGAGGGGCCCATTCTTGTCCACTTCCGGTGTCTTGTTATTAAACACAGAGATCACCCCCGAAATGGGTGGGGTGGGGCGGAATAAGATGAATGATGAAGCCGAAGGAAGACAGCGAGGTCAAAGAGAGAGAGAAAAGAGAGGGGGGCATATTTACTACTTCCCCCCTCCCCTCCTCTCCACGCTTCTCACGAAAAGGCCTTGTGTTATTTTTCGGAAGCGCAGCCTTGCAGAGATTATTGGGGGCACAATCCTTTTCAGAAGAACTCTTGTTCCCCTCGTCGCTTCCACTCGGTGTTTTCAGGGCAGATTTAACATTGCAGCTCGCTTGTCAGCCTGATAGAAAAATCAAGTGGATTGACCGGTTCTTGATTCGCGGCCTAATCAGTGGAACCGTGGGGGTTAACGAGCCAAAGGTTAGCACCGCCATGGGCGTGTGCTCGCCCTCGCGCAAGTGAAACAACTAACACATTTTCCCCCAGCAGCGGCCCCGATGGAGGTTACGGCCAGGGTGACACCCGTGCTGGATGCAACGCCCCCGCATCAGAGCCGCGTGGTGGCGCCCATGAAAAGACACACGCACGCGCTCTTAAACGAATCGTGAAACGGGGCGGCCTGGTCATTATTTTAATCGCACGTGCGGACCGCGTCACGGCCTCGTTTTGGACCGAACTTATTGTGAGCCGTCGTAAGTCGTCCATCTGGCCGTCCTTATAACGGGGGAGAGTGAGCAGTCCGACTTTTGTTGTGCAATTCGCTCACAATAGGGACATCGGGAATACCCTGGCTCATGGAGCCGGCCCTCGCCCGCTGGTGTCATTGTACGACGACTCGCCCGAGCCTCGGCTTTTCAACAAACGGTCGCGTGCTCGCATAAAGATTTTGAAGGGAGACGAAACGCGGCAAAAACTCGGAACCTTGTTGAAAATCGGGGAAAGCCGTCATTAAACTCCCATCACTCAATCCCGCACACACATGTTTACGCGGGGAGCCCCTAATCAGGCGCCCGATTCTAACTTTATTAAATAGAACTTAGTTTAAGATTTAAAGCGAGGGGAGGAATGAGAAATGTTGTTACGATTTGGTTTTACCTTGTCCAACATTCAAACTATGACATCACGTGACATTGCTTGTCGATTACCAGACGGGTACCGAAGCTAAAGCTAGAAAACGAAGCCTAAAAAGGGTTTATGTATTCTTCTTTTTTAATGGATTTTATCATTGTGAAGTAAACAAAAACTTATTTACAAAATATAACTACACCAAAGTAACGACAGCAATAACAACATCAAAAAAATGTGTTGCGACATTTAAAAGCCATTGGTTGGCGACAGTTTTAATTGCGCGCGTGTGTGTGTGTTTGTATAATTATGTATGTTTGTGCGAGAGTGATTGTTTGTGTGTCATCGCGACCAAATAGACCAACACATTTGTGAAATATTTGAACGAACTAAAGTGAGGGCTCGTGATCACTTGGGTGATGGATACCCTGTAAACAAAATACGAGTGAGCCTGACAGAACGTCACAAAACAGCGATCGTTTCGGCAAAGAGCCTTCCTCGACGAAACAAATAGAACACACATAAACCGAATATAAAGAAATAAAAACTTGGCTGCGTTGAAATCCAGAGCCAAAGACAGCAATCGTTAAAGACTGCTCTTTGCCGGAACGGTCGCTGTGTTGTGATGTTCTGTTCGGCTCAGTCAAGTCACTGGATCCTTGTTTACATGTCATACATCTATTAACCTATAAGCCTGAATGTAGTCACACCCACAATTTGATCTCTTTGGTGGTTGGTTCTCTCGTCCACATATTCTCTTTAATCTGCGGTAAAATATACGCATATATTTTACACATATATTAAAAAAATACTTAAATAAATAAACAAAATAAAGATATCGATAAAGATTTCCACAAGTTCAAATAGACAGGTTTATATAGTCAAAACCAGGTCACTTGGGTTTGACTCAAACTGAAGATAAACTCTTTTGGACTGGAGGGCCCAGGCCGATATCTTGATAATTTCATATGAATGATAAAACTTGCAATATTTCATTATATTAATTATAATTAAGACCATTTAAATTGTGCATGTCCAATAACGTTTTTTAAACAATAATTGTCCTAGTCTAATGTCTTAGCTTTTAAAATTATTATTATTTATTTTTAACGAAAAATTAATTAAAAATTTTTTCTATATTTTTTAAATGAACTGTCCATAATGTTTATAACTGTGCAGAAATCAATAACATGATGCCGAGTTCTACATGTGGTTATTGTCTAAATGTTATGGCTTGTAAGTTAAAAATAACCCTTCGGCATAAAGACTTGGACAATTTTGATAAGCAATATAAGTATAAGTATAAGTAAAAGAAAGAATAAGAACAATTGCAAGAAATGGAGCTGAGGGTTATCGTCGTTGCACAGACTTAGCAGATATTTATGTTTGTGTTTAGGAAATGGGAGCAAGATTTTCCTTCCCAGAAATACTCGGTGAATACTCTCTGGCTCTGGCCGAGAGTTTGCCACTTACATGAAAGCAGCTCTTCGTTTAGACGCCGCCTCTGGTGTAAGGATGAAGTCAGGGGGTTGATGTTAGGCCCATGATTGCCAAAGTAAATAAAATTAGTGATGTGATTATCATGCTATCTTATGTTTCTCTTTCTCTTCCAATTCCCACCCCCTTCCAGAGCACCACAAGGACGAACACATCGACGTGGTATCCGGTGACGTCACAAAGTCCGGCGACAAGAGGTCCGACACGGCGCCGTCCAAGAACCGCGAGAACGAGATCAGCAACTGCCGACTGTCCCCGGAACTTCCCCGAGGACCCGCCTACATCGCCGGAGACGCCGCCCACGTCGAAATGGAGGCGGGTAAGCCTAAGATCTGGTCCGTGACGGACTTCCTCGGGTCCGCCCCCCACACCGCCAAGGACGCCCTGGGGATGGGCTACCACAAGATGGATAGTCTGAAAAACAACTCGGACGTCATCTCCGGCATGACGTCAGACCTGACCAGGTCCAACGCGGGCATGCTGGGCAGGACGACCGCCGGACCGAACGGACTTCCACCCCTCTCCAGCCCCGCCCACCATATATCAGCCTACCAATCATCTCTCGGGTACGGTGGAGGGGCGTACCCGTACTCATTATCATCGTACGGGGGCGGGAAGTTGTTGCGGCCTTCGGTTTCCGCAGCCGTATCTCGCTTCAACCCATTCCCTCCCGTGCGATCTCTCGGAATGGACTCGCCCTACGTCTCAAGGCGTGACGTTGGACTTGCTCGTGAAGGGGAATGAATGAACTTCTCTACACTACAAACTAAATCCAGAGTTCGTAGAAGAGCCCTTAAAAACACACATTAAAAAAATAAAACGATACAATAATTAAACATTTATTTTTAAAAAATGGAACATAGAACAATGACAGAAGACTATAAGTAAATGTAAGGGCTTAATGCAGAGAACTGAGTACTAGCCCCTAAGCTGTGATTTGTTTCGATGGTGTAGTGGACTATGGTCGTTTTCACCGCCAAAAGATGAACGGTATGACTTCCTTTGACCAGGCAGAGGTAATTGACACTCAAGTTACTTGAACGTGAGTCACGTGACGACTAGTCCGCACTGACCAAGAAATGCGGTATCGGTTTAGTTTTTTTTTCTTTATTGTTTTTTTTGGGGGTGGGGGCGGGTGGGGGGGGGGGTTAGAACTGAATGACCAAAAATGAGAATAATGTCGGAAAAGGGCCGTTGAGGCAGTAGAATGAAGTTTTATTCAGAGACGAGTGTTGACCTGCAGGGACCAATACCCGTGTCAAAGAATATTAAAACTTCTTGACCCATACCGGTCGTGGTCATTGAGAACCAGTGACCAGAGTGTGCAACGCAAGAGTACACGCATGTGTACATCAGCGACAGACCTCCTCAGCGTACAAGCAGCAGGAACCCTAAATCGTACAATTGTTATTAGTTCCGCATGTTTCATGGTGTACGATAAATAATTCATACAGTTCATTGATATCTTATTGACATGATTTTAAAAAACAAAATGATCTTTGTTAACAGCAAGTCGATGGCGATCGCTTTAAAAGTGAATGACAATGACCGCTGGGTAGTTGATTGCTGCTGTCCAGAAGACACTTTACCATTGTGAACATTCTGAAACAAAATAGTAAACAATGTTTATTCACGCTTCGTTGTTCTTTCTAAATCTACAAGTGTCTCTGGAAACTTTGAGTATTTCTGAGGCGCCAAATTGGGAAGTGACGTCATCTATAGCTAAGCGTCTCACTAGTCTAGCTCAACACTGTAGGTCACGTGTCTTTGGTTTCTATTTCTGAATAGTTCGACTGTCACTGACCCATAATATGTGTGTTCAACATCTGGACACATCAGCCAGCACCCGGACACATGGACACATCAGCCAGCACCTGGACACACCAAACCAGCACCTGGACACATCAATCAGCACCTGGACACATCAACTAACACCTGCTGGACACACCGACCAACTCTTGGACACATCAACAGAAAAAAAAGTTAAGCCAGGATTCAAGTGACGTCCTTACACCGAGGACACAATTATTTGTGAAACTTGAAGAATGTGCAGAGTACTCATTTTAAGAAAGAGACAATTCAAAATCAGTACCTGAGTCAATGAGTCTCGAACGGGTTTACCCTAAGCCCTGCTGGTGATTTTTATAAGGTTATAAGATATCAAAAATGTGTTTAGTCCCCTCTGGTGAAACTGATAGGGGTCAACTCATGGGGACCGAGACTGAGAATCCCCCCTCCTCCCATTTTAGTATGATGTTAAACAAACATTACTTTTTAAATATTATTTTTCGTTTCTAGTCCATGTATTTTAAACATTATTCATGACCGAAGTTTCTTACGATATTACTAAGTGTTCTATGTTTATTTATTTAATGACAATTAAACACCAGCTCTATAAAAACACGCGTTTATTTATTGACATTGTGTTAAAAGAGTTGGTGCAAGCATTGTTCTCCAAATGTAATCAAGAGCTTTAATGACAAAAAGTTTTGTTTTTTTTTAAATAAAAAAAAAATTTAAATAATTTTTTTTTTTAAATTTAAAAATATATATCGGATAATTCTATCATTTACGAATGACTAAATTATTGCGACTAAATTAATCACGTCGATTTCGTACTTCAGGTTTCCAGAGAGGGCAATCTCTTAATTGACAGAGGGGGTTGGGGGTCTGAAAGGGGTTGAAAGACCCCAACCCCATTTAAATTTTACCTGAATAGACAGCAACAAAAGCCATAGATTGGTCGGGGCGACCTAAAGCCCCCACGAGATAATTATTGCATCTCTGTTGATGTTGATGGTTTCTTATTTTCGAGAATAGGATGAAGGCGCTTTGTTCTTTGCGTGAGTGCACACACACACACCCATATCATAGTGTTATATTTCAGACATTGTTTCTATGGCAGAAACGGCAAAAATTGTGTATTGGCAAGCAATATACTTTGAAATTTTTACCATGTACATTTTTATTAGTAGTCACGCAATATCTTTGTTTTGTTCCGGGTTTGGGAAACTGAGTTGATGTAGATTGAGTGACAGATGGCCATTAGATGTAAGATTGAGTGACAAATTGCCATTTGATGTTTGATTGAGTGACAGATTGCCATTAGGTTTAAGATTGAGTGACATATTGCCATTGGATGTAAGATTGGGTGACAGATTTCCATTTGATGTAAGATTGAGTGACAGATTGAGATTTGATGTAATATTGAGTGAGATATTGCCATTAATTAAAGCATTTATATCACAAGTCTAAAAGGGAGATAAATGGCGGAGGAGTAAGCGTCGAGATAGAACACGAGAAAGGAACGGAACAAGATAGACGGGGAGATTGAGAGAGAGAGAAAGAGACAGAGAGAGAGAGTGAGAGAGTCGCAGGCCGTAAGCATTGACCAAGGAACACAACACCACGAAAGTCTTTATACGTCCACGCCTATTGTATAGAATCTGTACCTGGGGAGTAGTCCCAAATTGTTGACCTTGTGCAATAAAAAGCTTACGCCAACTCTAACGGGAAGACATGCTCATAATAACCTAATTGAGAGTTGAGCTAATGGTTAGACATAATAGTAGGTGGGGTGTTTATTTTTGTGTGTAACTAACATTGGTAAGCGAACAAGATGTTAGTTAAATTAATATCTCTATGTCACGGTGGCTGGCTTCACACAAGAGTCATCACGATGTGACACGCTTTCAAGTGACCGCCACCCGAGATGCACCCTAGCGGGGTGGCAAGTGACATAACCGATATAAGTGGTAAATTCTCCACCCCCACCCGCTTCGGCGCCTTTTTTAAAAAAAAAAAGTGGACAAGATATTAGGGCTCGGTGACATACAAGAGTCCACCACATAAAAATTGAGGGTGAAATGTTAAGACAAATAGAATATTTGGCGGTTCATCGTCATAATTTCTAATTAAAACGTAATGGGGCCAGGGTGTTGACCAAGGTCGAAATAGACGGGTTTAACTGTATATATATATATATAATATAAATGTAGACTGACATGTACATACACATACTGAGTGGGGGGGGGGGAGAGAGAGAGGATAAGAGGTAAAGACAAAAATAAAGATAATGTCTATTTGAGCTGTTCATTATTCATTTTGAACATTACAGCACTCTTTCTTGCAAACGGAACTCATTGTACTGTAAGGTATCTATAATGAATGTCACGTGTCATCATGACGTCAGATGATCATAACGCATCGCCACCACTGAACTCTGTGACGTCAGCATCAAGAGTTTGCCTAATTGTCCTCTTAAATCCAATATGTTTTGTGCATGTGTAATAATGTAATGTGTTAAATGTTTTATTTTTACGTTCAAATTTTTGAATTAAAAATGTATAATAATTTATGTTTTAAGTAATAGAAGAGTCAAAATGGCTTAAAGAATAAAACGTTACCTTGATGGAATATGCTCAGTTTGTTTTCTTGGTGCATTTGTTTTCTTGGTGCATTTGTTTTCTTGGTGCATTTGTTTTCTTGGTGCATTTGTTTTCTTGGTGCATTTGTTCACACGGAATTTAGTATTAAATGCGTTGTATTTGTGTATGCATACGAGTCCATTTGAAATACTTGAATGGCTATTTCACACTAAAGGTTGCGCACTGGTCTGCCGAACGAAGGCAAAAGAGAGTCACGGGTTCGAGCCACGGTGCTGGCTAGGCCCCTCGGGGCATTGTGCTTGCCGCACAATCCATTGCTCGTTAGTGTTGACTTAATGATACTTGTGAAAGCAACTTTCCTTGCCCCATAGTCCGCCATGGACTGAAAAGGGGTTATTATTATTATTATTCACAAAGTGGTATGTCGATCTCTGTACCAGGTATACATAGATTGTCATATATTTTTTTAGCAAAGGCCAAAGAATAAACAACTAAATAAATCACAGCGATGGCAGAAAGTCTTAACTTTAAATAAGGTAACAAAGGACGGATATAGTAAAAACACGAAATGAAATAAAAAATTCACGGGTTAATAAAAGCGGATGTCAAAATGTCAAAACACCAGGTTAAAAAATGAAAGAAAAAAAAAGAGAAGATATTTAAAATAAATAAACGCACAAGTCTTCAAGACATCAACTGGACGCGTGCTTGTGTTTGAAAAAAAAAACACACAGTAAAAACAAAAACATAAAAGGAGACAGCATTCTTCACTCAAAATTTATTGTCGGATCTTCTGTACATTTTATTGACTCTCAAGACAAAGTTCATTCATAAATCAACATGGCTACTTGAATATTCTTTAAAAAAAACTTTAAAAAACACGCACACACACAAACCAACTTTTAGTTAAAGAAAACAAATTTTAAAAATGTTTACTAATCATCAATCTGCAGAGACTTTAATAGCAGAAATAAAAACATTTTTTTTACATGGACACATATAAACATTTCCCAACCTAAACATATAATAGCCGACTACTTTCATATCTTATCATATGCTATCCAATCCTATCCCATCCAAATCACACCCTAACAATAGATCTGATCTTATCTTATCTCATATTATCCATTACAGACGCCCCTTCAGTACATAATATTCCTGCACTCTGAGCTTTCCACGGCTTACGCCTTATCTCTTCATATTTATTAGAGTTTTGTATGTAGAGAGCGTGTTGCAGTTTTCCAGCTTTGACCAGACGTCCCAAACCTTGCCCGAACTCCAAACAGGAAGAACACGACTTTATTATCTGTTTGTTCTTACGAATATAGCATGAAAAGTGTTTTTTTTTCTTCGACCTCTTACTTAACCAACACATATACCCTTGGACCAGCCGCTCTATTATAGGACACATTACATGCCGTACACAAAGGTTTAGCAACATTCATCTTCTCTCCACGCGATCGAACCAACCCCCTGGTAAGCCCCGATGCACATCCACCACGCACACAAAAAGACTCCCTAGAGTGTAACACGTGTGTGGTAGATAGCCGCAACATGTTTTAGTAATCTCCCACTTGTTTTGTTTCCGAGGCCGGAGTAAGGGTGGGGGCTGGGGGTGGGGGTGAAAGAAGGGCCAAGGAAGGGAGGGAGAGGAGAGAATGAAAAGGGAAAATTCGGCAGGGGCTGTGCGTGAAAACGAAACAAGCATTATTTAATCCCTCCTAATATACGGCGGATTAAAAGATTTTGATAAAATCAATACAGGCGCCATTCGGTTCTAGTTTTTGGAGTGCGCGTGCGTGTGTGCGTGCGTGAGCGCTTGAGAGCAGTTATGGAAACGCCTGTTTATTGTGGAGCATATGTTTTCGGGTTTGGATAATAGTGTCTCCAAGATTCAACAAGCGAGTGTTAATCATTAAGAGAAGCAAGTTATTTGTTTCCAGTTTGTCCCTCAAAAATTTAAATTGATAAATTTTTTTAATGACCTGGTCATGTTCTGATATGACTTTGCTGCCATGGCCTAATCTCTACATCACACGGTGTGCCACTGCAGAAATAAAACCACACTGTGCTCTCGATTATCAAAGGGATTCATGAATACCATAGAACACCCAATAACTTGAATAACACAATTGTGCCTCCATGAAGACCTTTGAACCCACATGAACACATCAGAACACTCCAACCTCGGGTTTTCCCGATTGTATGAATGTTTATACTTGTCTTTAGCGCGACGCGCACTGTGTTGAACACGATGACGTAATATAGAGTACGTGACGTAAGGACTGTTGGTAGTAGTCAGAGAGTGAGAGATTTGCCTTCGTGGCGTGAGGAAGGAACTTGTTGGCTGACATTAAACTTATGAACGTTCGGCTGTTGTTGGTGTTACAATGAGTTGCAGCATGTCCTTGTGGTCATTACATTTACCCAGACAACGACGTAACAACAGCCATGAACAACTTTAAACACACCCCAATCAAAAATTTTAAATTCAGAGTAAGAGGGGGAAAAATAATAATAGATATTATAATAGATAATTATAAAGAATATATTTTTAATGTTAACTTTATTTAAAACTAAGAACATTTATTTAAAAATTCAATAATGTTTTACTAAGTACGTTGAAAATATTTTTGATAATAAAATAACTTATGTATGAAAAATATATATGGCAGTGACCATTTATTTCCTTTAGACTATATTGATAAAATAATTTTTTTATATTTTATTATTATTATTATTATTATTTTTTTTTTTTTTTAAATTTTAAAATGGACACACGTTTGGTTTAAACATGAACATCATTCAGCAGCCACGCGTGGCCCAATTTTCTTTTTAGCATTAAAGGTGGTATTTAAATGAATGTTTTTGGGCCAAAGACAGAAAGAAATTCATTCAAATCCAACCTATGCCAGAAAGACATTCATTCCAATCCCACCTATGTCAGAAAGACATTGATTCAATTTTCGCCTATGGCTCAAACATAGGCATTCCATTACTCTCTCCAAACCAATTAAATAAATTTTAAATTAAGTAGCCAAAAAAAAATTTAAAAAAATTACGTCATTACTATTTGAGAGATATTTACATGGTGACCCCATTACTGACTTCCTGTCAACAAGCAGCCCCCAGTCGTACACGTAACATCTCCCTATTTCACTCCAAAAAGAAAAATCTTTAATCGCAATGACATATGTAATAATAATAATTCACTTTTGAAAGATTAAAGCTGCATACCTACGGCACGAAATCCTTGCAAAATTAAACTACAAATCCTCTCTTAAGCCACATCACAATGTCTGAGATTGTCAACATGAAAATGGAGGATGTGATTATTGAAAAGTTTGAAGTCAATTTTAAAATAAAAACAACCAAACATCAATTCTATGAGGCTTTATAAAAAGGTGATGAAATAAACAAGAAGGAAAAAGGAAATCCTTATTAGTATGAGCTGCTCACAAACATCAGAGAACGTCGAGTACACAGGTCCCCACAATTACACATGTGCCCACAAGCACACAGATGCCCACAAGTACACAGGTGTCCACAAGTACACAAGTGCACACAAGTACACAGGTGCCCACAAGTACACAAGTGCCCACAAGTACACATGTGCCCACAAGTACACAGGTCCCTACAAGTACACAGGTGCCCACATGTACACAGGTTCCCACAATTACACACGTGCCCACAAGTAACCACGTGCCCACAAGTACTCATGTGCCCACAATTACACAGGTGCCAGCAAGTACACATGTGCCCACAAATACACAGCTGCCCGTAAGTACCCACGTGCTCACAAGTACAAAGGGTCCATAACTACCCAGGTGCTCACAAATGCACATGTGCCCACAAGTATTCATGTGCACACAAGTACACATGTGCCCACAAGTACTCATGTGCCCACAAGTACACAGGTGCCCACTAGCAGCGTTGTCCTCCGATGGCCGAAAATGTGACACAAAGATGCATCTACCCAACAAGGAAGAGAGACCAAGGTGACATGGAGATACATCTGTTCTGTAGATCACTGAGCTATAAGGTGAGCGTTTGGAACGTGTGTCGCATTGGACCTGGTATCGTAGAGGCGAGGTGGTACATCTGTCCAAATGACGCTTAGACACGATAGAAGATACATACACATATGTACAAGATATGTTTGTACTACACGATGACAGGGTTGTTTTGAGGCTTTTTTCTTTCTTTTAAAAAAATCTTATGGGGAGGGTGAGGCGGGAGTCGACTTGGTGAAAAAGATTAGTCAAGGGTCGTCCCGTTAGCTTTAAAAAATCTAATAAAAAGAGAATTAGGTAGGGAAAGTAACGCCACGTAATCTTGGGGCGCGTGGACCGTGAAATGTTAAGCATCAAGGCCACATTGTTACTCGTGTTGGCCGGTATTAAGTGTGCCGGTCGTGGGAGTGGAGTTAAGTGTGGGAGTGGAGGCTTGAGTGGGAGGGGAGATTGCAGTAGGAGTGAAGATCAGAGTTGAAGAGGCTTTGTGACTGAGAGGGGTGTGTGAGTGGGAGTGGTAGGTGAGAGGTAATGGAAGTTGGGGGACGTGGGAGTGGAGGTTTGAAAGGAAGTGGAGGTTGGTGTGGGAGTAGAGGTTACAGTGGGAGTGGAGGTTGGAGTGGGAGTGGATGTTGAAGTGGGAGTGGACGTTGGAGTGGGAGTGGATGTTACAGTGGGAGTTGAGGTTGGAGTGGAGGTTGGAGTGGGAGTAGAGGTTGGAGTGGGAGCGGAGGTTGGAGTGGGAGTGGAGGTTGGAGTGGGGGTGGAGGTTGAAGTGGGAGTGGAGGTTACAGTGGGAGTGGAGGTTGAAGTGGGAGGGAAGGTTACAGTGGGAGAGGAGGTTGGAGTGGGGGTGGAGGTTGGAGTGGGGGTGGAGGTTGGAGTGGAGGTTGGAGTGGAAGTTACAGTGGGAGTAGATGTTACAGTGGGAGTAGAGGTTACAGTGGGAGAGGATGTTATAGTGGGAGAGGAGGTTGGAGTGGGGTGGAGGTTACAGTGGTAGTGGAGGTTGGAGTGGGGGTGGAGGTTGGAGTGGGAGTGACGGTTACAGTGGGAGTGGAGGTTGGAGTGGGGGTGGAGGTTGGAGTGGGGGTGGAGGTTGGAGTGTCGGTGGAGGTTACAGTGGGAGTGGAGGTTGGAGTGGGGGTGGAGGTTGGAGTGGAGGTTGGAGTGGAAGTTACAGTGGGAGTAGATGTTACAGTGGGAGTAGAGGTTACAGTGGGAGAGGATGTTATAGTGGGAGAGGAGGTTGTAGTGGGAGATGAGGTTAAAGTGGGAGAGGAGGTTGGAGTGGGAGTGGAGGCTACAGTGGGAGAGGAGGTTGGAGTGGGAGTGGAGGTTACAGTGGAAGTGGAGGTTGGAGTGGGGGTGGAGTTTGGAGTCGGAGTGGAGGTTGGAGTGGGGGTGGAGGTTGGAGGTTACAGTGGGAGAGGAGGTTACAGTGGGAGAGGAGGTTGGAGTGGGAGTGGAGGTTGGAGTGGAAGTGGAGGATGGAGTGGGAGTGGAGGTTGGAGTGGGAGTAGAGGTTGGAGTGGGAGTGGAGGTTGGAGTGGGGGTGGAGGTTGGAGTGGGAGTGGAGGTTGGAGTGGGAGTGGAGGTTGGAGTGGGGGTGGAGGTTGGAGTGGGAGTGGAGTTTACAGTGTGAGTGGAGGTTGGAGTGGGAGTGGAGGTTGGAGTGGGGGTTGAGGATGGAGTGGGGGTGGAGGTTGGAGTGGGAGTGGAGGTTGGAGTGGGGGTGGAGGTTGGAGTGGGAGTGGAGCTTACAGTGTGAGTGGAGGTTGGAGTGGGAGTGGAGGTTACAGTGGGATTGGAGGTTACAGTGGGTGTGGAGGTTGGAGTGGGAGTGGAGGTTGGAGTGGGAGTGGAGGTTACAGTGGGAGTGGAGTTTAAAGTGGGATTAGAGGTTGCAGTAAAGATCGTATGACGATGTAGAGCCTAGAGATGACAGTGTAAACAAGGGTATTGGTGAATGTAAAGGTGGATATAAATATAATCAAACACTACTCTTTGTTCCTCGACTTCCTTACTCTTCCAGGTTAAAAAATAAATAGATCTAGATCTAACTCTAATTCAAAAGTTGCACACCAAAAAATTGTATAGATTTTGGAGAAAAAAATATTTTTACTAAATAAAATTCCTACGAGTAATAAAAAAACACACCCAGAAACAACCAAAACAACACTAATCCTGGAGTTAAAATGACTTCACAAATATTTAACATATGAAAACATGTTGACACAAGAGGAGATTAACTCTCGGCACAGCCTCGTCCAACGTTTCACAGAAAAGGATTTACGGCCACAGCTCACAATGAACATCAAGCCGGTCCCCTGATAAGCTGATACCGATATATACACGTGTACAATATGGCTTTTTACTGGCAATATGATTTCCTGGTATTTGTGATATAACCTTATTATCTGTCTTCTAGCCTAATACGAGCTGGTTACGATTTTTTTTGTGTGTGTGTGTGTGTGGAAGGGACGGGGGGGGGGAGCAGAAAACTCACACCTTGATCTAGAATCTGGACTGTGGTTAACAGTGGCGTCCCCTGTGTTGGTGTCACCTTAGTGCGGTAGCTCATTGCGTCACCCTTGTTACGTTCTGAGTTCTGGTTATTTGTATGTCCATTAGGACATGCTAAAAGTCAATGCAACTCGCCACCTTCAGAACATTCGGTAAGTTTAAAATACATTAAAATCCTTAACAATGTGCTTCCATTCACAAACAACATCAGTCCTCTAACTAATCTCAACTCCTAACCGTCACTACTTCACGTTTACTATTTGGCGTTATATCCCCCTCATGTTACGTCGCAAATCAAAACGTGTTCAATGCATTAACGTTCACTGATCGGGAAAACCATATTTACCTTATTATATTGTTCCTGACAACCCTGTCAGGGAAGGCCTCTGACTTAGCTCCATCGAACTGCACTGTGCCAAGCATATGTTCATGGAACTGTCTGATGATGGCAAGTAGGTGAGGGGGACAGCCAATTAAACAAGGTTGTGTACTCGCACCAACACTCTTCGCAATATTCTTCTCTGTACTTCTTCGATACGCATTCAATGATATCAGTGAGGGAATCTGGTTACATACCAGAGCTGATGGAGGACTTTTCAACACTTCCCGCCTCCGAGCCAAGACCAAAACGACGGATGTCCTAATTCGAGAGCTACTATTTGCGGATGATGCGGCACTAACAGCACATACAGAATCTGGTTTGCAACAACTCGTGTCAAGCTTCTCCAATGCCTGCAAAGAATTTGGTCTGCAAATCAGCTTGAAAAAGACAAACATCATGGCCCAAGACACTCGACCTCCTCCTACCATAAATATTGATAATGAAAACTTGGAGGTTGTGGACAGCTTCACCTACTTGGGATCCAAGGTCTCCAATACACTGTCCATTGAAGAAGAAATAAACAGCAGCATTGGCAAGGCAGCTGCAACAATGGCTAAACTAAATAAGCGGGTCTGGCAAAACACCAAGCTAACGGAGAAAACCAAACTGTGCGTCTATCGAGCCTGTGTCATCAGTACACTACTATATGGGAGCGAGACATGGACCACTTATACATCACAAGAGCGTAAGCTTAACAGCTTCCATTTGAGATGCCTGCGCCGCATCCTTGGTATTAAATGGCAAGAAAAAGTGCATAATAGTGAGGTCCTAATGCGTGCCAATACACAAAGCATGTTCTCAATTCTTAGTGAAAGACGCCTGAGGTGGCTAGGACATGTCAAAAGAATGGTGACCCGTCAAAACGGCCCCTGAAAAAACGGCCCCGACAAAACGGCTCCGACAAAACGGCCCCGGACAAAACGGCCCCGGTCAAAATGGCCCGGACAAAACGGCCCCGGTCAAAACGGCCCCGACATAACTTTTAATTAAGGAGATTTTTTATGTGCAATCTCTGAGCATTGGGGACATTTTTAAACAATTTTTATATTTTCTAACCTATTTGTATGTTTATATACTACAAACTAAGATCGGAAATTTTCAAGAAACCATGATGTACGTACAATAAGCACTTATGGCCGGCCGGTTGTGGTCGGACAAATAAAGACGGTTGAGACTGCGTATGCCAATACGTGCCCTAGGGCATGGGGAAAACAATGGGTTTAAAGTCTCACGAGCCCCGTCAGATTTCACTCGCTCCGTCTTATCTCTTCCTTTGTCCTAGGCGCTATGGTATGGGCCTGTCCATTATGGTCAAGACTGGCCCTCGTCACATCAACAAAAACAAATTTAAAATGGAGCAGCATCTCTAAACCTAAAACACTTAACGGTAGATGAACGAAGAGTGGAGTTGTAATACTACAACAAACAATGCCATTAAATTTTAACTTGGAAATACAATAAACTAATAACCTTATTCAACCATCACAGACATTTAAAATCATTTTGCCAATTTAAAATAAACGCATTTTAAAAAGTGCCCTTTCTTCTCTTCTGGAAATTGTGTATGAAATGGCTTGATGAAAATTGGAAAAAAAAAATAAAAACTTTAAAATCCTAATAAAAATGGGGCCGTTTTGACCGGGGCCGTTTTGTCCGGGGCCGTTTTGACCGGGGCCGTTTTGTCGGTGAACCCAAAAGAATGAGACCCGGACGCATCCCAAAGGACCTCCTATATGGTGAACTTGCTTCAGGAAAGAGGAAAACAGGTCGTCCACGCTTGTGATTTAAAGATGTCTGTCAAAGGGACATGAAAGCAGCCAAAATACATACAAGTGACTGGGAGTGTAAGGCAGACGACCGATCTACGTGGCGGACAGTTGTCAAAGAGGGCGTCATAGTAGCCGAGGAGCGAAGAATGGAGAAGGCTGCAGACAGAAGAGCTAGGAGAAAGGCCAAAACATTTGGAAGCACAGAACTCGTGTGAAAAAAACTGTGGCAAAGACTGTCACTCAAGGATAGGACTGCACAGCCACTCGAGAAAATGCAACCCAACCCAACGGTGATGCACCATCGTCTCGCGAGACGGAAGGATGCCGGTAGTATGTGACAACCCTGTCAAGACGAATCCCATAGGCTACCCTCGAGTGTGTCAGGACCAAATTAGAGAACTTAATTGGTGTCACCTCTTGTTTTGGTGTCACCCGGTGCGGTCCGCACCCTCCGCGTCACCCTCCCTAGTGACGCCTCTTGTGGTTAGAAACAGTTCTTAGAGTCATCAACACGTAGGTAATGGTCATAAGGATTTGTAAATTAGAAGACTGGAAGAAAGAAAGAAAGAAAGAACGAAAGAAAGAAAAAAAGAAGAAGAATGTGGTAAAAGAAGGCGTGATCACGTGCCACATACAAAATACACATACCCCCCCTCCCCACGCACCCAAATTTGTGCTTTTCTTGACCAAGTTTACTCAGAAAATTTTGTGTTTTTCTTTTTTCTAGCACTACCTTAAAACGTCCTAGTAATAACAGCGGCGTAACATGGAACTCCGAAAGTGTGTGTGTGGGGGGTGTGGTGGAGGTGGTATGAGTGGAGAACGTCACGCACACACTTTGGTCTCTGACGTAGGACATGTACCCCGATTACCTGAGTGTGTTTGTATGTGTGTGTGTGTGTGTGTACGACGTTTTATTTTGAGAAGCTCCGGCTGTTTTGTGTCATTCAGAAATTCCCTAAAGAACCGCCCCCCCCCCGCCCGTCAACTCGATACCACACCCAAACACATGTTGACACACACACACATACATTCATACATACACTCTCACACACACACACTCACACACCCATACACTTAATCAACCGATACCTTGAACGGCCCATGCTAACGTACCCCGTCCCACCGAA
This sequence comes from Radix auricularia, assembly GCA_002072015.1. Taxonomy (NCBI): domain Eukaryota; kingdom Metazoa; phylum Mollusca; class Gastropoda; family Lymnaeidae; genus Radix; species Radix auricularia. Next base: position 116,578 of record MUZC01000303.1, on the reverse strand, counting down.
CGGCCGTGGTCCATTGATCTCCGCCTATTGAAGACCGCCGTAAGAATGGTGGACATCTGTGTCTTGGTGTGCAGTTCAATGGGTGCAGTCTGCGGTTACAATTGCCAGTTTCATCCTCAGGTTATGCGCCTTTAAAAATAAAATTAAAAAAAATGATACTCCTTCAGGTGAAAATACTAGACAATAGGAAAAGTATATTCTAGCAGGAATGACTGGGATAATAATCAAGAAATAAATAGAATCTTTATTTTTAGGGCTGTTAACGATTAACTAAAATTTTATCGTTTTAACTTTTGAAAAATTAACGATTAAAAAATCGTTAATTTCGATTGAAGCCAAAAAATAAAAATTCACGATGTAGTAAGTAACACTTACTAAACACTGGAATGTCTCCTTTAAATGGCTTCTTTTAACCAACTACGAAAAAAAGGCAAGTGTGTTGACATTATTTGGCTCAAGTGATTGAATTGACAATTGTCTAAATAATATTATAACCAGCCGAGCTGAAAAATCATTCACATGGCATTGAGGTAACTGGTATGCATAAAACGGTCTTGACAAGGAATGACATTTTCGAATATCGGTGTTCCTTAAGTTTCCACCATTGTAGAGGGTTAATGGAATCAGGAACTTTCATCGTCATTTTGTAACGCAGTAGTTCATCAGAAGGGCTGTCGTCATTTTCTGTGAAGCGTTAGAACCATGGTAGGCAAAATTTATCAACTTTTTTAACTTTCCCGCCAGTCAATAGTTTAAAACCAAAATGTTCGTGTAATCGTCAGGAAATTTATTATTTATCTGCAGTATTAAACTTTTTTTTTTGAATTCCATTAATTTTTAAGTGATCGTTAAAAAATAATTTAATTGTAAACATTGTTAACGATTAATCGACAAATTAATTGTTAATTTCCGCAGCCCTGTTTATTTAAATATTTATTTCATGTTCGGTTCATTTAGCTATGTCTGTTTCATTTTAAGAAAAAAGGTTTGAATGGGAGATAAAAAATATATACACATATACTCCAAAGGAAACCTTTTTCCTCCTTAATAATAGATCAAAGCTAAAATTATTTTAGATGAAAAGTAGATTTGAGGTTTAAATTTAAAAATTTATATTTTTTATTTTTACCTTTTTCTTTAGATTTTTAAAATTTTCATTATTATTATTTTGTTGTTGTTGTTGCGATATTAGATTACAAGTAGGTATTTTGACAATAATAGATCACATGTACGTTTATTTTGGTAATGATAATCATAAGTAGGTTTTTTTTTGAAAAGGGTAGATCTAAACCAAAAGAAAGTTTACGGTGACAAAGTGGGTTTATTTTATCAAAGACTAAGATTCAAGATGGGAGATTGGAGCAATCGTTGTCCTCCTCCCCTTTGATAACTTGATCGCCCTGTTTAGAACAACCGAAATGCCACACACATAATACATAAAAAAAAAAAAAAAAAAAAAAAAAAAAAAAAAAAAAAAACAACAACAACTCGTGTTTGGTGGGAATTTCCAAAAGTTCAAGGAATTCCGGGTCAGGTCCCTTAGAGTAGAGGGTCAAATTCAACTGACAAGTACATGGTGGACACAACATCTCGTCGAACTCACCCCCCTCCCCTGAGCCCCCCGAACTTTCACTAGTCCGGAGAGGCGAAATGAAACCTAAGTCGGGATACTAATAAGTGGGATTGCCCCTGTCACACTGTCACACACAGGTTGTACCGATGGAGACATGTCACTGGACTACAACTAGTGGCCCTTGTGAAGGCCAATAAATAACACGGGAGACAAGGTGCTGTTCTTTGCGATGTTTTCGCACATCGTCAATCGGGGTCCTGAGAAAGAAACCGCTGCTTGGACTTGGTAATATATATGAGAGACTGGACCTTAGATGTTCTGGACATCAGACTGGTCTATGGACACTGGATGGGTATCTGGACATTAGGTGTTCTGGACATCAGACGGGTCTTTTGAAACTGGACGTATACCTGGACTTTAGATGTTCTGGACATCAGACGAGAATCTAGACACTGGACGTATATCTGGACTCTAGATGTTCTGGACATCAGGCGGGTCTTTTGAAACTGGACGTATACCTGGACTTTAGATGTTCTGGACAACAGGCGGGAATCTAGACACTGGACGTATATCTGGACTTTAGATGTTCTGGACATCAGGCGGGTCTATAGACACTGGACGTAGCCTATATCTGGACTTTAGATGTTCTGGACATCAGGCGGGTCTTTTGAAACTGGACGTATACCTGGACTTTAGATGTTCTGGACATCAGACGGGAATCTAGACACTGGACGTATATCTGGACTTAAGATGTTCTGGACATCAGGCGGGTCTCTAGACACTGGACGGGTATCTGGAAATTAGAGGATAATTTGGACACTAGAAGGGTATCTGACTTTAAATGATTATCATAGACCCTAGGACTCATATATCATAGGGTTCATAGATCGTACAAGTCATTTTTCGTTCAAATCACAGAATAAAAATCATAACATAAAAATACATAAATAACTAAATACGTCGCTGAGAGGTTCACCAAGTACACCGGTACTCCCCCCCTCCCCCGCGTCCCATGCTAGAGTGGTTCCCTGAAGGTCAGACAAGTACGACCCCTGGTTATGTTCCCACATAATTTCGGGGCGGTCGCTCATTAATCTTGGCGTCCATTAAACACAGGTGTGCAGTTAAGTTATAACACAGGAGCTTTGTTTTTTTGGTGTGTTCTCACCTTGAGCATATTTTCATCACCACGCTCCCACCCCCACACTCTGTAAAACTCGATCCCATAAGCCCCACCACCTAGCTGACCGTTTCCTTGACTGCCAATCACCATATAACATCATTATAACTAATGTTCATCTCTCCATTAAAGTCACAACTGTAGTCATTTCCTTAGCGAATCTCTCATCTATAGCTCGAAGAAAACTCATGCAGTTAATTTAAGTTATATGTGTGGAATTGGTTTAGGCCTGGAAAAATCAAGACAGCTTATCGGGGTCACAGATCGAAGATGCCATATATCGTAGGAGTCATAAGCCCTAAGACCCATAGATAGTAGTAGTTATAGACCCTAGGACTTATAGATCGCAGGAGTCATAGACCCTATAGGACTCAGTAGCATTCATAGATCATAATTGTCAAAGATCTTAGTCATATATCTCATAAACATAAACTTTAGAATTCATAGATTATATAAATTTTAGATCATAGTTGTCGGAGATCTTAGATATCAAATATCGTAGAAGTCATAGATCCTATGATTCATAGATCGTAGAAGTCATATTTCGTTCAAATCACGGATCTTTGGAGTCATTGACTGTAGGAGTCATGGATAAATATCTTTGAATCAAAAGACGCTCAAGTCAAAAAGCTTTGAAATCGAAAATCGTGGAAGTCATAGTTCGTTTAAGTCAAAAAAATTTTGGAGTTACAGATATTTGGAGTCGCAGATCGTTGAAGTCATAAATAGTTTAAGATCTTTGAAGTCATAAATAGTTTAAGATCGTTGAAGTCATACATATTTGAAGCCATAGTTCTTTGGAGTCATAGATATATTGAGTCTCATTGCAATGGATTCAAATCTTGTTGGAGTCACATCCCATTGAGCTCGGAGCTCGTTCAATTGCCAGCTGGCTGGTTGGTCTCATCATTATTAGAGTCGGAGATAGAGAAGGAATATTTAGATGCTCGCCTTTTTGACACTACAAATAACTTTTAAAAACAATTTACAGAAGAAAAAACAGGACTATACAAAACAAACACCAAGCACGCTGGAAAGTTTTAAATTTAACTCCTTCGAGGATCCGGTTGGCGGGCGTTTTTAGGGGATGTCTTGACAAAATTAATGTATGGGTTAGGTTGTCGGGGCGTGGTCTTTAAGACTATACAATAGGTCGATAACCTTCACTCAGGTAAACTGAAAGTCTGATTGATTGCAGCACTGGGTTTTCGTGGTAAAAAAACGCCCCGCCCATTTTGAAGTCAAAACACGCCCCTCTCCCCACCCTTCCCTCCCCTTTGTTAGCCCACCGACACGCCCATCAAGAGTGTCAAACGCCAGAAACGCTGAGTGACGTGAACTAATCCTGTCCGTGAATTGGACCCCCCCTGATAACCTCGTGGCTACTACATGACCCGGCGTCTCGACATTAGCCGGTCGGAGCATGCTATTAGTTCCTAGTAATCTCCAATTAGTACTTTAAATTATAGTGTTCAAACGTGTCCAAAAAAATGTTGACAAAATGTTTTTAAAAAAGCCACCCACACACCTCCTCAATAATTTACATATATATATGTAGGTAACAACACTATGAGAACCTATTGTGTATGTATTGCGTGCGGGCGTGAGGTGGGGTGGAGTGGAGTTGTGGGGGGGGGGGGTCAAAGTCAAAGCATTACGCCAGTATTCAGTCAACCATCGTTTTTCTTGTGGGGAAATGCCAGTTATCAGACACGTGATCAATCATGGCGACAGGAAGCAGAAATTTGCCAAATTTCTTTTGTGATGCTATCTGTTGCTGCGCGGCCCTGTTGCGCGGCATATTATGGAAATTACCGTTACAGCTACTGTAGTAAAAAGGGTCGGAGTGTGTTTGTTGTGGGGTTGGGGGGAGAGAGGACTAATTTGTTAGCCAAACTTTAGATCGCTTTGACGGACCACTGACATCTCATTGAGTAAGCTGACAAAAGAAATGTCCTCAAGTTGTCGGCTACACGCCCACGCAGCACCGGTTTGACCTACAGTCTGGGAAGGCTCCAAAACGTATTGGGTGTCAAAATTTAAGCTGAAAATTCGTTAATGCACTGCGTTCAAGTCATAACACCCTCTTTTTTCCCGTGTTGCTTTCTATAATTTTTTTAAAATTTTAATTATTTTGATACCATCCAGGGTCGCCAACCGTCCGTAAATTTACAAACAGTCGGTAAAGATTTATCGTAAAATTGCCTATCCGTAAAATTCCGTACAAAAAATTAAGACGTCCATAAATTTTTTTGACAAAACGTGGAATCTCAACGTTTAACAAAATCAGTAAATCATTTTTGTGATATCTTTTTTCTTGATTCAAATTTTAATCTTAAAATTGTTTTAGTGGCATCCCGCGCTCTATTAATAAGCTTTAAGAGCTTTCTGGACAGCAAAGTACAAACCTCAAATCACGCGATAAAATGTTCATTAATTATCAAACTAAACTATAGCTTCAAAAAGTAGATGATCCATCGACTGTGAAAAAAGTTTTATGTTGACGTTCTTGCATTTTATACCAATGCAGTCGGTGCAATCAAGAAAAGGATGCCTATAAGCAACAAAGTGCTGAAGTTTATGTCAGTACTAAAACACACTAAAAGAATTACGAAAAAACAGTCCTAAATTGTGGAAAAAGTTGTGTCTCCTGCAGATTTTGATGGTTTAGAGGCCGAGTTTATTGACTACAAAGTTGCGGATTAAAGTATAAGCAAGGCCGACGGTGGTTATTATGCTTACTGGCATAAAATTGGACAAACATTTGAAATATCGAAAATAAAGAGTACAGATTTCCGCTACGTTCGAAGTTTGCACAAACAATGTTGGCGCTTCCACATGGAACAGCAGAAGTAGAACGCGTTTTTTTTTTTTTTTTTTTTTTTTTTTTTTTTTTGCTGTTAGTTTATTGAAAACCAACTTGAGTAACAAATTGTCAACTCTAATGTTGGAAAGTTTACAGACTGTGAGAAATGGACCAGGAAAAATTATTCCCACAATGATCGACAGTGTAAATGTTTCTATGTATGATCATAAGCAGGAGCAATTAAAAGGAGAAAAACCTACATTCGGGCCCTCGGCACCCTAGTGAGAGTTAATTTCATATTTGTTTCACATGTTAACACCAAGAGAGGGTACTAAACAACTTCCCAAATTTTTATGCTTCGGAAAATTGAACATTATTGATGTTTAATTTTGTATTTAAAAAAAACAAAACAAAAAACAAAAAAACAAAAAAAACAAACAAAAAAACTACATTTAGGCCCTCAGCCCCCAGTTTTTGATAATTTGAATATTTGTTTCACCTGTAACCATCGTGGTAGTGTACCTAAGAACTTCTTAAAGTTTTATCTTTCTAGCTACACGTTAAATAGGAGACTAATGGATCAATCAGTTTTTATGAAGCTCATTTAAGTAAAAAAGTACATTGGGGCCCCTGGCCCCCAATGAGTGGTAATTGTAAAAACAAATTAACCATTTATCGTTGTGAGAGTGTACTTAATAACTTCCAAAAGTTTCATGCTCCTATCTTCACGGGATTTCATGATGAGTCTGTTTAATAAAGCTCATATAAGGAAAGAAATAACTAGATTTTGGCCCCCAGCCACCAGTGAGTGATAATTTATGCCTGATACCATCGCTGAATGTAGTCAACAATTTGAGAATTATAGACTGGTCTGTTTTTATATAGCTCATAAAGGGTTAAATAAAACTCATTTGGGCCCCCGGCCATTAATGAGTGGGAATTTTTTAAAAAAAATTCGTCTCTTGAAATTGAAATTGGGAGAATGAATGATAAGTCAGCCAGTGAGTGAATGAGAGCATTGCCTTTTATTAGTATAGATTAGGAAGAAGCTACATTTGCCCCCCCCCCCACATGGGTGGAAATTTAAAAAAAAATATTCCACAATTATCGTCGTTAGTGTTCTCAAAAACGTCTTAAAGTTTCATGCTCCTACCTTTATGGAAAGAATTGGTGGTGAGTCGGTTTTTTATTTAAGAATACATATACGTGTTGGCCCTACCGTCGTTAAGTGATTATTAAAATATTTTTTTTGCCTGCTACCATTGCGGATGTGAACTCCTCAACTTCCTAAGGTTTCATGACTCTGCCTACACGGAAATACGTGAATTTGTGATTTTCAGTTTCATATAAGGAAACAACTACATTTGATCCCCCGGCCCCCAGTAAGTGATAATTTAAATATTCTTTTAACAGTTACCATCACGGAAGTGTACTCAACAACTTCTTAAAGTTTCTTGGTTCAACCTACTCGGGAAATAAGAGAATTAATAACTTTCAATTTTTATATAGCATGTATAAAGAAAAACGTTTTTTGGTCCCTGGCCCCACATATGTGGGAATTTAAAAATTCTTTTTAGGCCACCCATGAGTGAAAATTTTAAAAATGTATATAATTACTGTCCTTATTACCATCATTGAGTGTTACTAAACAACTACAGAAGGCTTTATAATTTTACCTACACAGAAAATGAGAGAAGCAGTAATTTTCAGTCTTTAATGGCTCATTTAATAGAAAACTACTTTGGGGCCTCCGGCATGCAGTAAGTGATAATTTAAATATATATATTCGCCTGTTACCATCGAGGAAGTGTACTCAACAACTTCCTAAAGTTTAAAGTTCTACATACTCGTCAAAAAGGACAATTTTTACAGATAAAGAGAAATAGTTTTTGGGACCCCGGCTCCACATAATTTGGAATTTTAAATTTCCTTTTCGTCGTGAGAGGGTACTCAACAACTTCCCATATTTTCATGCTCCTGCCTACACCGGAAGTTGGAGAATTAGTGATGATTGAGTGAGTGCATTAAAAACTATATTTGGGACCCAGGCCCCCAGTAAGGGATATTTTAAATATGTTTTCACCTGCATCCATCGTGGAAGTGTATTTAACAACCCCCAAACGTCGAACGACTTTACTTATTCGGGAAATAAGAGAATTATAGATTTTCAATTCTATATAGCTCATATAATAGAAAAAAAATTTTTGGGGCCCCGGCCCCCATGAGTGTGTATTTCAAAATTCTTTTACACCAACTTTCGTCGTTAGAGGGTACCCAACAACTTCCCAAAATTTCATGCTCCTACCTACATGGAAAATTGGAGAATCAGTGATGAGTCGGTTTTTTAATATAAGAAAAACTATAATTGGGCTCCCGCCCCCCCCCCCCCCCCCCCCCC
>MUZC01000303.1:55148-97967 GCA_002072015.1 Radix auricularia | reverse complement strand
TATATATATATATATATATACTATCTCTCTCACAGACATACACATTTATATTACATGGGCTGTATATGTGATTTTAGTCACTAGCTAAAAATACCATAAATACCATAAATATCATAAGCGACAATAGTTGTCTTTCCATTTAGGAACTAATTTCCAAAGAAAAAAAAAAAACAAAAAAACGTGGACAATTATTTGGCTACAGATTTTAATTTATAAAAAAATCCTTTTTTTAAAATGTTCAATAACCCTCAACATGCAAAATAAAGTTTAAAAGTCATTAGTTGTAGAATTAATAACTCGTACTTATAATTTATTATAAGTTCATTGATAGTTAGAAAATGTTCAGTACTTGTAATCGCTTAATCCCATTAAGTGAACTATTTTGCTCAATGAAATTTTGAAAAATAATTTATTTTCAAGCGTAATATTTGTATAGGAAACCAGTTGGCGGTTATAGTTAAGATCAGAATTGCGCACCTTTCCCATTATTAGTTTAGTGCACCTTAGTGAACGCATATAATGACTGGGACAGCACGGGTGCGCCTTAAATCAAAGACAGACCCAAATGACAAACAAGACAAGGCGACGGAAGTTAAACTCGCTTTGATAAATTTTATGTATCCGAAACAACCATTTGCTTTTCTTTTCTTCTTCCCTGACTTTTTCACCTCATATGCGTATAAAATAACCCGTATTAGTTTGTGATATTCAAGTGGCGTCCCCTTATCCCCCCTTCCCCAACCAAAGTATTATCAAACGTTCTTTTGTTATTTATTACAAAAATACCATCCTAACTAACAGAGGATAGCGTCACCTGTAATATATTTGCTCTAACTGTTGGAAAACCTGCCGCCCGTGACAACAATGTCATTGAGGGTTATTGACAAAAAAGACCTTCGCGCACCAGTTGTAGAACCACTGATGTTTTAAGTCAAGCGGTTCGACATGGCGGAGCCAATTATCCACAATTATCTCCATTTTTTCCCCTCCCCCTCCACCCCGTTCCCCCACCTCCCTAAACCACTAATGAAATCAATCAAGCGTTATCACTTCTAATGGGTTAAATATACGGGAGCACCAGGCATTCAAATATTTTAGATAAATGGGGGTGGGGCTGGGGTGGAAAGAGGCGTTAAATAGGATATATGCAGCTATAAGTCTTTTGTTTATCAAGAAGAGATGTGGCGTTTTCGCTCTGAGATACGCGACCGCCTGACAATTTCCAGTGAGTTTTAAAAAAAAGAAGTAGTTAGTTGATAAATGATTAGGGTGGGGGGGGGGGATGAATTTAAAGAAAATGGATAATTATTCACTTGTTAACTGTGGCGTAAGTTTTCGCTTGATAAGATGGCCAGGATTTTGACAGAAACGGCACAAGTGTCAGTTTGGATCTAGTGGGAATTTCCCCCCTCCTCTCTTTTCCCTATTTCATCTCGTCTTTTGGCTGGGTTACATAATACAACGACATTTAAAAATCGTTGTTGGCGTAGGTTGTAATTACGACTACTCCAAGGTATAAAGGACGTAGTCAACCACAATCGTCACAGATTCAGATATGACGGTGTTAAGCCAATGTTTCTTGTAGTTTCTCTATATTTTTAATTTCTTCGCACAAGGTTATGGTTTAGTTTCGATGGAATACAACAAAGAGCCGACCAGATGATTGTTTCGTTTTAGTTATTTTCATGACCTTTGTGAGGTAAAGTAAGAGATTAAAAAACGACAACACAAACAACAACAACAACACAAACAATAACAAAACAATAACACAACATTAAAACAAATAAATAATATAAACAATAACACAATATAATAAACAATGGCACGAAGAATAACATGAACAATAAAACAACCAATAATACAAAAGCAATAACGCTAACAACAACACGAACTATAACACTAACTATAAAACTTACAATAACACAATAATATTAACAATAACAGTAACAATAACACAAACAATAACACTAACTATAACACTAACAATAACACTAACAATAACACAAACAATATCACAAACAATAACACTAACAATAACACTAACAAAAACACAAACAATAATACAAACAATATAACAAACAATAACACTAACAATAACACAAACAATAACACAAACAATATCACAAACAATAACACTAACAATAAATAACACAAACAATATCACTAATAATAACACTAACAATAACACAAACTATTTCACTATCAGTAACACAAACAATATCACTAACAATAACGCAAACAATATCACTAACAATAACACAAACAATATCGCTATCAGTAACACAAACAATATCACTAACAATAACGCAAACAATATCACTAACAATAACACTAACAATAACACAAACAGTATCACTAACAATAACACAAACAATAACACAAACAATATCACTAACAATAACACAAACAATATCACTATCAATAACACAAACAATAACACTAACAATATCACTAACAATAACACTAACAATATCACTAACAATAACACAAACAATAACACTAACAATATCACTAACAATAACACTAACAATATCACTATCAATAACACAAACAATATCACTAACAATAACACAAACAGTATCACTAACAATAACACAAACAGTATCACTATCAATAACACAAACAATAACACAAACAATATCACTAACAATAACACTAACAATATCACTAACAATAACACAAACAGTATCACTATCAATAACACAAACAATATCACTATCAATAACACAAACAATATCACTATCAATAACACAAACAATAACACAAACAATATCACTAACAATAACACAAACAGTATCACTATCAATAACACAAACAATATCACTAACAATAACACAAACAGTATCACTATCAATAACACAAACAATATCACTATCAATAACACAAACAATATCACTAACAATAACACAAACAATAACACAAACAATATCACTATCAATAACACAAACAGTATCACTAACAATAACACAAACAATATCACTAACAATAACACAAACAATATCACTATCAATAACACAAACAATATCACTATCAATAACACAAACAATATCACTAACAATAACACAAACAATATCACTATCAGTAACACAAACAATATCACTAACAATAACACAAACAGTATCACAAACATCACAAACATAACAATAACTTAAGGGTATCGGCTTCGTTGTCACCGTAGAAAAAAAAAAAATCCTCAAGAACAAAAATAAAATGTTAATTAATAAATTTCCAAATTAACATTCAATGAGAAAAAAACCTATTTAGAAGCACAGATTAATTCATCAGATCAAGCGAATTAGTTCAGCCTCGTCATACTTGTGTTAGTGGGTGTGTTTTGAACCAGGAGAAGGATTATGTCGACTAGCTAGCTACACGACTCTAACATTTCCTAATAAATGTTATGAAATTTAATTTCTTTTATTTTATCAATACCGGATTTTAAATCAATAATTTTTTTTTTGGTTGTTTTTTTAAAAATAAAATGATCTGATTGATAGTGTTATTCAGCACAGTACTCTGTATTTTTATGATTGTATTACTTTATGATCATTAATTACATCAGAGGACCGTGTATTCATGGCTCATCTGAATTCAATTAACAAAAAACGATATTTTTTCCCACTAGAGATTTTATTTTGAGAACCTCTGTTGTTAAAACCAAAAATTTTTAAAACTGATATTGTACAACAACGCTTATAAACATTTTTTTTTTAAAATCATTAAAAAAAACACACGTTTTTTTTACTATAAATCCTTTTAATTCTAGACATAACTAAAAGAATGTTCATTATAATATGCAGCGCACGACAATCCAAAATTCCAAAATTTTAGTTATGTCTCGTAAATCATGTTTTTAATGTAATGAGCACAGATCTGGAATTTTTTTTTTTTTAAAGTATGGTCAATGTAATAAATACCGCAGAGAATGTATTAAAAAGTTTGCTCAATGTAACACACACTGCGTCACTAGTGGCCGTCCATAAATGACGTCACGCAATTTTGGCCGANTCACAAAACGTTAGACCCCCCTCCCCCACCAATAATACATCACAATACTTTCACACAAAAAAAAAAAAAAAAAAAAAAAAAAAAAAGAAGAAAATCAAACTTATTTTCTTTTTGAAAATAGGCATGTTTCAGATCACATTTTTGTCATTTAAGCATTTATTTAGTGTAGGTCAACATAGTAATATCGTAACACGCGTGAAGCTATGTTACAGGACATTAAATAAATTGTAAGTGCTTCTAAAACTTTTTTGGTATTTGACGACCGGCAGGAATTTTTCCATTTCACCATGTACGTTGCATTCTTTTCCCGATTTGATGTGATTTTCCCTGTACTGACGTGATAGCAAAATGAGCCCTATAAGATTAAGTATGAATTCGGCTTTTTTTGTATGACATATTAAAGAAAAATTGTTTATAAGGATCATTGCATTGTTGATAGACCTAGAATAGATAGATACCGGTAGATTACTCAAATTGATTTCAAAGTAATAGTTTTTCTGCTAAGTATATGCACTTCAAACGCATTTGATCTAAAATCACCACTCTCATATCAAATCTCATGTTTTCTAAATATAATTTCTTATGCGCTGGAAGAGGAATATGGCGAGTACAGTACGAACCCCGCATTTGTAAAGGAAAGTAGGATGTCACCTTGTGCGTCGCAAAATACAGTAATTCCTGAAAGTTGAAGGCTGAAAAATACCATGACATTAATATGTGACATTTGAGATGGCATCAAAGGCCCTGAGTTACTAAAACTCTTATAGGTCCCATTAGTGAATCTCTTGTCAAACTCCCACCCCTCCACCGAGGGGCGTAGCTGACAAGGGCACCCCCAACACGGTCCCCTCTAAGAGGGGGCCGCCTGGGCAGGGTTAAGTTTGCTCGAGGCACACCGTCCTGCCTCTCAAGGGGGTTTCCTCCCTAAGGAGGATGTGGATTTGCCTAATTCGACCCGCCGTAACTGCGGTGCCACCACAGCACATGAAACGGATCTATCAACCTAGGACTGTCGCAAGATAGGAGGAATGATCATTGTAACCCTCCCGGGGGGGGATGCGGGCAACCGCAGAACCAACCACATAGTGTTGGGTAAGGGTTCCCCTTATCGGGAAGGTTTCCTCAGAGCTGACGTCCGACCAAAGTTCGTCACGGCACTTTTTCTAGTGTTTTACTGGCCTTCCTGGCCCTAAACAGTGCCGTTCACTGATTCTAACTAGAAAGGGGGACGAAACGGCCGCCTCGGATGACCCGACTCTCAACGGGCACAATGGTTTTCATCATCGACAGAGGCGATCTCCACCATGGTCGCCTCTGTCTTATAAGTTCCGTACGGCGGCTGTAATCATCTGTCTAACTTTCCAGCTAGCCCTAACCGGACTTCGACCTTCGAGGTCGGGACTTTTAGTTTCAGGTTTCGCGTACCCTACTCATCCCGGGGACCACGTAGAGGTAAGCCCCTCCCCCGGGCCATGACATTAATAAAATATCCAATATTATCAAAACTTTAACTCCAAAACTCACGAGATTTTTGTTGTTGTTAGTTTTGGTTGTTGTTGTTTTCCATGTTTTTCCCTCAGGATTTCACGTATATCACTCAAGTGTTGTAAATATAATGTCACCAATGGACGAGGCGTGTTTAAATTGTTGCATTCTCTTGTGGAATTTATAAACTAATGAAAAATACATGGCTACCGCTATCGGACTGTCTAACCAAGGGGTCGGTAAACAGTGATAAATTATCTCGTTTGGGGTAAAACGGAACTCTTGGGGGTAATGCTGAATCATTGTGGGCATATAAAATTCGCTAGAATCCGCTCCTTTTGGGATAACAATAATGTTTAAATATATATATATATTTTTAAAAATTTTAGGTATCTGGTTGAACCGGTCCGTTTTTAAAAAAAACATCTAACCGGCCTTAAAAAAACAACGATTATATTTTATTTCAGCGCAAAAAATAAATAAAAATAAAATAAAAATAAACATTGACTATTAATCATCACGGTTAACTTGTTTGTTTAGAAAAAAAAACTATATAAAAATAATATTTAAAAAAATGTATTTAAAAAAAAAATCCCTCAAGTGACTGACGGTCATACCGTAAGACAGAGGTCGGCAAACAGGGTTAAATTACCTTATCTGGGGTCAAAAGTGGATTCTTTGGGGAAATGAAGACTCATTTGGAATAAATAACATCCACTAGATATGATAAAATGCGTTATGTGTACGCGTACGCTTGGAAAATATTGAACCGGTTTCTACTAGAAAAGCATTTTTAAAATTTGACAACTATGTAGATTTCTTACCTACGTACGATACGAAGACACCTAAATCCACCCTACTTTCATCTATATTGACACGAGTGGCAATAATCTTAATCCTCTTGATTTGACTGTATCAAGTATCCTTTCTGTCACATCTAAAATTAACGCCTTAAAAAGTGAGCTCAGAGGAAAATTTGTGTTGTGCTCCTCTCGAATAGCGATGTCAAGAATTTGATGTATTCAATAAAGTTAATGAATACTTTGATAAATAATAAATGGGCGCGTTTATCATTATATCTATAGAGAATGGCCAGGGGCGTTTGACCAGAAACTAATCGAACAATTATATCAAACTTAAAACGTTTATAAGTATATCAAATAGATCACCCAGCCCCCCCCTCACCCGAACAAAAAATATTTTAAAATGGATATACCGTGTCATTTTGACTTAAAATATCTACACATAATCCTATTCAGATCTTTTTTAGACACGTGTAATGCTTGTAAAACTCACAAGTTGCAGATGCGGGGTGAAGGTCGGGGATGGTAGAGGACTAACGACGCAAATCCTCGAGTAATACGGGAAGGACCTCGAGTCTGGGGGTGGGGGGTGGGGGATAATGCACACATAAACTTGTATGTTTTGGAGTAACGGGCAAAAAAGTTCGCGGAGTCCTGCCGTGAGGGAACCAAACAGAGATGCGGTTATATCACAAATGCTTTGATGTCAACATGAAACGGCGTAGGGTAATAATTTCATACGTTCTCTTGTGGGTTCTCAAACTTCAGGATTATAATTAGATTTAATTTTGATGTCTTGATAAATTACGCCAACCGGCGTCTGATTGGCTATCGATCGGCAGTTTGAGAAGCACAGATTTATTTTAAAAAAAAAAGTCATTAAATAAATTCTAAGTGACCTAATAATAAAGTAATTCTTAAAGTTACTCTTTTGATATGAAGTCACATTTCTTCAACCCCCTCCCCTCTCTCGTCACGCATCGTCACAAAAGTGTGACCCCTTTGCCCACTAGGTGCATGGCGTAATTTATGGACGGCCCCCTGGCACAAAGATTAACGTGCTACGTAGAGATAAATAAAAATAATTAATTTAGAAAGTCTTTAATTTATTTACAGTAGACTCGATCCATCTAAAATTTTGATAGATCATTTTATCATTGCCACGAGTCTGCCTGCAAAATTTCCGTTCGCCAGCATACGGGGAAGTGGCTTAAAATCGGTCCAAAAGTTTTTGCTGCAAGCTACCAAGCAGACACCACGAGGATTTTAAAAAACAAAACAAAACAAAAGCGTTTAGGCGTATCTTAGGCTTTTCTTTACCCATACAAACAATGACTTCAATGAACACCTCTAACAACACCGCCAGAGCCGCCGTGGTTTCACTGGTGGGAAGGTACGACGGCCTGCTGTCGGCGGAGACCTCCAACACGGTGACCCTGGCCTTCAACGTCCTCAACGTCGCCCTGTCTGTCCTCGGAGTTGGCACTAACGTCGTCAACATCGCGGTGTTCGCCCGCAGCGGCATCTCGGCCAACGCCACCGTCACGAGCTTCTTCGCGCTGAGCGTCTCGGACGCCGCGTACCTGCTGCTGAACCTCGTGTTCTTGATGACGCGGCTACTGAGCAAGGTGGTGCAGACGCCCGGGGTGCCCTTGGCGTACATCGGGATCTCGATGATGTCGTACTGGCACATGGCGTACAACGTGTCTGTCTGCATCACGGTGTACATAGCCGTGCAGAAGACTTGCTGCGTGGCCATGCCCTTGAAGTTTAAGGTAGGTGGCAGGGGCGTTTACTTCGCATATTAGTTTTGTTTAGAGTCGGCGCATCGTCATTTTAAACAAACCAATACGTATGTTTGTGTGTTTGTGTGTGTGTGTAACGTGAATGTTTACCCACAAACTTGAAGTTGCCGCTGAATCCACAAAAGTTCTGCCGTAAAATGCGAACATATTCTTTTAAGCTTGAGTTTATGCATTTGAAACTGCGGCTTATACATTGGTCGTCTTCTGCGACTTTCGGCTATTTGCACGATGTCAAAAGATCCGCCACTGTTTCAGCGTCACGCCCCAATGCCAGCAGTTTGGACCCCTGTTATTTTCTATGCGATTAAAGCAAGAGCTGTATGGACAATGTTGTATTAATTCATCAGACTAAATCTCCACCGCTGGTCTGATTGGCTTGGCTGGAACATGATTGCATCGAACAGCTCGGCTGCCGTGGTATTTGCCCGTTTTCACTAGTTTTTGTCACGAGGATAATGAATTTTGTTGTGTGTAGCGGTTTGGTCTACCCCGGTTTTAGCCAGTGTGTCAACTTTTGTATTAACTGAAGTGAGCCGAACCATCAATGTCATAAACTAAATTGGTTGTACTATACGTCGATGTAAAAATGTCGAATCACTCCACTTACCATAAATGGTAGAGCTAGTATATAAATACTAGGGCTGCGGAAATTAACAATTTATTTCTCAAATGATCGTTAAAAAATTATAACGATTAAATTATTGTTTTAGGATAAATCGACCTATCACTTACAAATTATTGGTAGTCAGAAAGTAAAAAAAAAAAAAGAAATAAAAAATAGATGCCGATAAATAATAAATATCCTGACGATTGCACTAAGGTTTTGGTTTAAACTATTGACTGACGGGAATGTTCGAAATGTTGATAAAGTTTGCCCATCATGGTTCGAACACTTCGCCTACTTATCAAAACAAATGAAAAGCGTATTAAGCTAATAGCAGTAATGGAGTCTGGCTCAGGGACAGAGAATCACGGCATCTCTTATTGCAAATTACTGCTTTATTAAATGGAGATGAAAATCCCTGAATCCATTAACTTAATGAATACCGATATCCGATAATGTCATTCCTTGCCAAGACATTATTGCGCGTACCAGTTACGTCAGTTCAATGTGAATGATTGTTCAACTCGCATGGTTATACAGTAAATTAGACCCGCTCATCACTTGAACCAAATAATATCAAAACACTTGTCCTTTTGCATAGTTGGGTTAAAAGATGACATATAAAGGAGACATTCTAGTGTTATATCAATTTTCAACAAGAACGTTTAATAAGTGTTACTAATGACGTCATAATTTAATTTTGTTTTGGCTTTAATCGAAATTAACCATTAATTAATTGATAATTTTTGAAAAGTTAATGAATAAATTAAAATTAATCGTTAACAACCCTAATTAATACCTCTTATAAAAGGTGACAAGTATTGAGAGTCAAACAAACAGTAAAACTGCATGTAACGTAAATTTTTATTTGTTTTTAACACCCACCCCAAAAAATGGATTTAAAAAAAATATTTACATATCCATTAAAATCCAAATAATTTACGAACGTATATATAATTTTTTAAAAAATATATATATATTTTTGACAAAAAATAAGTCTTCAATTACCGTCCTATATAAAGAATGCGACGGGCCATATTAATTACCAGACACACGCCAAGGTAATTTTCGTTCTTCATATGACCAATCATAGGTGTAAATACCCGTTGACGGCGTTTCTGAGCTGTGTCATTTCTATGATCTCCATGTGTTTCAGAACGTCTTCACCGTGACCAGGTCCGTGGCAATCATCGTGATCATCGTGGCCGTCCTGCTGGCCTTCTACGTCCCCATGATGTGCACCATGTACATCGTCCAGGTCCGCGTCCCGGGCTCCAACATCACCGCCTACGCCTTCGCCTACGGGCCCAACCGGAAGACCATATCGCTGACCTTTGACATGTCCATGCAGAACATCCTTCCGTCCGCGACCCAGGTCATCGTCGCCGCCTGCCTCCTTGTGCTGGTCTTCAAACTCCGGCAGGCGTCGGCCCTGAGGAAATCCCTGTCGGCGGGCGAGCGGAAGGCCAAGGACGCCGAGGACGCGACCTTCAGCGCCAAGGACATCCAGGTGATCAAGGCCGTCACGACCGTCTCCCTTATGTTCGTCGTCTGCAACCTGCCGCCCGTGCTCGTCACCTACGCCACCTTCATCGAGCCGGAGTTCAACGACTTCCGGTACTACGGGTATCTCTACGCCACCATCGGCTCCGCGAGGATGACGCTGCTCATCATCTGCGCGTCGGCCAACATCTTCGTCTACTTCCGCTTCAACTCTAGCTACAAGGTAACGCTAATGAGATTTTTTAAAACGTCTCCCAAGTAAATTAACGAAGAACGATTGGTTTCCCAAAATGACAGATCATAACACAAAAGGATATTTTGCCGGTTCCCATATCAAATTTTAGTGATTAAATTCTGAAGCATTTTTATTTCAACAACAAACATATTTCCCTCCATCTCTTTTAATCGCATGTTGTTTTATTTACACTTGGCGTGGTGGGACTAAGAAAGTACAATGAAATGATAGAAAGTTTGTGTCACCCTTAAAATGCAACGGTGCAGTTATGAAATAAACAGTAAGTCAGATCCAGGGGATTGCAAATATGTTCCGACCCCCCCCCCCAATTAAAAAAATATAAATAAAAATGTAGTTTTAAAATGAGCGCAAATCTGTGTTTTTCACTTGTGTCTTGGTAAGCTGACTCAAGGTGAATCAAGGTAACTTAGGTGAGCTGACTTAGGAGCAACCTTGAAGCTCTAGGTAAGTTGACTTAAGACTTAAGGACCAATCACGTGGGCTCACGTGAATTTTTTAAAGTTAGCAGTCAACAACCCGACTTTAGTGAGGATGACTTGATGAGCCAACCATGACACTTTAGGAATGTTGGCACACCGATACAACCAGGTAAGCTTTAACATGATTACGTGAGGTCAATGTTTCTACAGGGAAACTTGAGGTAAACAGGCAACATGGCTCTGTTAATATTATTTTGACATTCTCAGCTGAAACAAAGAAGTTTGGTTACTCATCGTCCAACAATTTGCGGTTTCAGATGATGTGTCAAGTCTGTTTCAGATTAAGCCTCTCATCTCGCTCTTCCTCCAAACGAATTTCCGCATTACACCAAGTCTACCCAGCTAATTCAAATCCATCTTTTCCTTCTCGCCCTGTTAAAGCCTTCTTCATAAAATTCATCTTTTAAAATAAAAATTTAAAAAAAAAGAATCGTTTGTTTTCCCTCCTCCGGCATCTTCCTCCGCCTCCATGTCACTTTATCACTCTCTTCAGTCGGGCTTCCTGGCAAACTCGAGCGGAACACTTTCACCTGTCCTCGGCCTCGGCATCTTGAGGCTCATTTTGAAGCTAGACAAAGCACTCGTGCGGGTATTACGCGGCAAATGGTGCACTTGACGTGCAGCAAGTGCCTTGTTATGGAGGCATTAACGCGAGGACGCTGGCGAGCGTTTTGTTGGTTGAAAATAACTTTAAAAATAATTTAAATAGCGAAAAAAAAGTCAATGCACTTTCATTATGATTACGAGCCCCTTGCAATGGGGTAATTAATTGTTTATGACTTTGGGCGAGGTAATTTGACATGTGCAAGTTTGCATTTCCTGTGCCTAAAAATTGTTGTCGTCTTTTTCTATTTTGAGCGTGAAACATATAATATATATTTCTAAACTGGGCATTTACTTAGGATTAATGAAACAAAGTTGTCATTATTACAATATGAAATACTCTTTACATTTCCATTTCATTAAATTGCCCTCTTTTTGTTTGTAAAAACATCCCGGAAAAAATAAGCAGGTAAAACATAAAATAAAAGACATCCATTAGAAATGTCTATTCTCCGTAAGATTTGTTTTCCTCTGCCACAGACCAACCAACAACATACAATTTAAAATGGCGTCACTCAAATCGTTGCGTTTGCCCCCCCCCCCCAATTATCCTAGTACCGGAACGTATTTGTGTGCAATCCACGTCCCTCAATCATTCTTACAACCCTTCTAAAAAGAAAAGCAAGGAAAACTACAAAAACTTTTTAAAAATTCTCCACTATTTTGTAGATCTTTCAGAAGTCTTCAGGGCCAAACGACACTTTCGCCTGGCGCCACGACAAGAGAGAGAGGCAAGTACATCTGCATTGCGCTTATGTAATTACTAGGGTAGAGAGTGTTCTTCTGGTTAGCCCAGATCTCGTCGGGACGCGGAGAGCCCACAGCCCTCGACAACACGCTCGTTTTCTGAAATTAAAACTTGAGAATCTCTTTAAGACTAATTTTTGTGTTGCTTCCCCTCTTCGTTTCATAAAAGTTAGTATTTTGGAGCACAAAAAGTTTGACTCAAAGGTCTCGGGAACAAAATTCTTTTAATAAGAAAGAGAAAACGGAAAGAAGAGAAAAAAATGTAGCTTATTTATGAACATTATTAGATTTTTTGTTGAAGTAAGAAGCACTTGAAACTGTTTATTCCAAGCAGATGACGGTGGAAATGAAGAATAAAAATGCTGTCAATCTTGATCTGAAGTAAAAAGCTAAGAGCTTACATCAGGTAGACTAAGGAATAAAAATACTTTTCTTTTTCTGTATGCAAGAACATCAGGTAGACAAACGGAATAAAAATACTTTCCTTTTTGTGTATGCAAGAACATCAGGTAGACAACGGAATAAAAATACTTTTCTTTTTCTGTACGCAAGAACAGAAACAATTTCTCGTTCTTCCCGTATGGAATATTTTTCAAACGTTGACGGCAAAATCCTCGTTGTTAATTAGTTCATTATCAAAACTTCAAAATAATGTTTAATACAATAAAAGAATCTAGCTAAAATTGTTCATTAAAGCTAATTTTTTACATGATGCGCCAACTGAAACGAGCACTCTAACTATTTTGATAGACTAGAACGTTGTTTCACATTATTTTTCATATCTATACACCGTTTGGAATAACTGTTGTTGCTTCTTCGGGCAAGTTATGAAACAGACTTCAGGATAGAAAATAGTGAATGATCCATGGAGCCCTTTTGGGGGCCGTCCATAAAGTACGCCACGCTCCAGAGTGGGGAAGGGGTGTAAGAAAGTTTGACGTCACGGTGTTTTATGTTAAATTTTAATTATTCTGT
This sequence comes from Radix auricularia, assembly GCA_002072015.1. Classification (NCBI taxonomy): domain Eukaryota; kingdom Metazoa; phylum Mollusca; class Gastropoda; family Lymnaeidae; genus Radix; species Radix auricularia. The sequence goes on along the minus strand of MUZC01000303.1, from coordinate 84,699 downwards.
TAATAAAAAATATTTTTTGTTTGAAAGTGTGACGTACTTTGGGGCATTTGTGACAGGAAGGAGGGGGGACGTTAAAAATGGTTAAAAATAGCGTGACGTACTTTATAGACGGCCTCTTTTGATGTTATTTTGATAGCTATAGAATAACTGACAGAAGCAGATAAAAAGCACTACACACAAAGAGACTCGGGAAGGAACTTAGCTAGACATATAAAGTATTTTATTTTCTAAGTTATATCAAAGATGGCCAAATTTATTTACAAATGTAAAATGCTAAAAGGGCTTCGCAGATATACTCACAGAGAAATTAATAGAATGATCAAAATATGCTTTGACATTTTAATTTATTTGAATATTATGCGGAGAACACATCCTTTTAATCGAAAATTTCAATCAAAATACGAGAGAGAAAATTTTTAGTGTTGGAAGCAAATATGTATGTTAATTACTTAATGACAAATTAATTCTAATATATAGCTATTTTGGCTATTGGGAATGAGACGTGGCTTAAAACATTCATACGTCGTACAATGTTCCATAACTTCAATGCACATTATTGCACATCGTACATGAAAGAAAGAGCCATGAGGAAGAACAGAAGACTTTCATTTTTAATCAAGAAATGAAGCTTTTATTTATTTATTTTTTTTAATATGAAAAATGTCTGGTGTATTTATTATTACTTTCTAATATAAAAAATATCTTTACGTTATAGCGTTAACATATTTTCGAGGGGGGAGGGGGCGGCAAATCTGGGTTCTGCCCCGGGCGGCACATACCCACGCTACGCCGCTATTTACATCAAAAATTAATTATTATTTCCATTAATACGATTGTTTAACAATTATTGAAATAAATATTGAAATAAAACTAGCTGTAATAAAACTAAATATTTTTCTCGCATTTCTAAAAGATTAAAAAAATAATAAAAGCTTCGGCGTGTCCACGCAATATCCAGTTAATCCAACACGCTGTTATGACAACTCCATGATAGCCTGGCGCTGGATAATGAACTTTTTGTCTAATTAGATTCAAGTCCGTTAACGATCATGATTGTAACAGGAGGGGAGTGGGGATGGGGGGTGTAAGTCGGCTCTCGTGAGTGGCGAATAAACAATGTATTTTCTTACGTCAGTGGGTAATTGTCATTAATTTAATGGATGGCCGGGCCGGTCATATACTACCCATGAAAAAAATACCTGTTATTAGGGGACCACGCTCTAATGAATTTCGGCTTATCTTATTTGATTGTTTACGCCTGAAGGATTAGAGTAATTTTAATTAGTTGTGTGATAATAGGGCAGGGGTTTATAAAGACCGAATTAAGGATTTCAAGAAGGGTTCTCAAAATGTATCTACTAAAATTTATAAATGTAAAAATTAATTAAATTATTAAATATATATATTCATACACTCAGTGAGACACACACATACAAAGGAAATTCACTAAACTTATGATGGCTTGAAAAAAATGAAGAAAACCTCAAATAACACATCAGCTATTCACAATCCAGAATTCTTAATTAAATATGGGACTACGACGCACATTAAGTGTCCCTTTAGCCATAGGCGTCATTAGGATAGGTGTCCCCCAGTGCGGCATAGCTCATGGTGTCTCACTCTAACGACTAACCCCAATAGATCTTCTCCGAGCCTGCCAGTCGCAAATAACGGGAAAATACAGAATTTTACACGTTGGTGTCACCCCTTGTGATGGTATCACCCGGTTCTGTCCGCAGCCCCCGCACCCAATAGCGACTCCCATCTTTCTAACATGTCTTAACTGTAATTATATCTAAGTACAAAACAGATGACTGTTTTGCGCTCGTGAGACGAAGTGCGTTTCTCATAGTTACAACCTACGTGTTCAAGTCATCTCGTCTTGATGTTGTAGTCATCTCCTCTTGATGTTGTAGTCATCTCGTCTTGATGTTGTAGTCATCTCGTCTTGATGTTCAAGTCATCTCTTCTTGATGTTGAAGTAATCTCTTCTTGATGTTGAAATCATCTCGTCTTGATGTTCAAGTCATCAGGTCTTGATGTTCAAGTCATCTCGTCTTGATGTTCAAGTCATCTCTTCTTGATGTTCAAGTCCTCTCTTCTTGATGTTCAAGTCATCTCGTCTTGATGTTCAAGTCATCTCTTCTTGATGTTGAAGTAATCTCTTCTTGCTGTTCAAGTCATCTCGTCTTGATGTTGAAATCATCTCGTCTTGATGTTCAAGTCATCTCGTCTTGATGTTCAAGTCATCTTGTCTTGATGTTCAAGTCATCTCGTCTTGTTGTTGTAGTCATCTCGTCTTGATGTTCAAGTCATCTCTTCTTGATGTTGAAGTAATCTCTTCTTGATGTTGAAATCATCTCGTCTTGATGTTCAAGTCATCTCTTCTTGATGTTGTAGTAATCTCTTCTTGATGTTGAAATCATCTCGTCTTGATGTTCAAGTCATCTCTTCTTGATGTTCAAGTCCTCTCTTCTTGATGTTCAAGTCATCTCGTCTTGATGTTTAAGTCATCTCTTCTTGATGTTGAAGTAATCTCTTCTTGATGTTCAAGTCATCTCGTCTTGATGTTGAAATCATCTCGTCTTGATGTTCAAATCATCTCGTCTTGATGTTTAAGTCATCTCGTCTTGATGTTCAAGTCATCTCGTCTTGATGTTGTAGTCATCTCGTCTTGATGTTCAAGTCATCTCTTCTTGATGTTGAAGTAATCTCTTCTTGATGTTGAAATCATCTCGTGTTGATGTTCAAGTCATCAGGTCTTGATGTTCAAGTCATCTCGTCTTGATGTTCAAGTCATCTCTTCTTGATGTTCAAGTCCTCTCTTCTTGATGTTCAAGTCATCTCTTCTTGATGTTGTAGTCATCTCGTCTTGATGTTGAAATCATCTCTTCTTGATGTTGTAGTCATCTCGTCTTGATGTTCAAGTCATCTCGTCTTGATGTTCAAGTCATCTCGTCTTGATGTTCAAGTCCTCTCTTCTTGATGTTCAAGTCATCTCTTCTTGATGTTCAAGTCATCTCTTCTTGATGTTCAAGTCATCTGGTCTTGATGTTCAAGTCAAACTCTTGTTCTGAAACTGCGACGGGAACCTATGATGTGAAACATCAGTGACTCTGGTATAGAAAGGTTTATGTTAAACCAAGGCATTGAACCACTGATGAAACATCATGGCTACATCATTGAAAAGAACTCATAAGCAGCTCTGATACGAGAGTTTGCCAAGAATCTTTGTTAAAAACACATGAAAAGAAAATCTGATAAGAATGTCTGACAGGAATGTCTGATGAGAATGTCTGATAAGAATGTCTGACAAGAATGTCTGACAAGAATGTCTGACAAAAATGTCTGACAAGAATGTCTGACAAGAATGTCTGACAAAAATGTCTGATATGAATGTCTGAAAAGAATGTCTTACAAGAAGTTCTGACAAGAAGTTCTGACAAGAATGTCTGATAAGAATGTCTGACAAGAATGTCTGATAAGAATGTCTGACAAGAATGTCTGATAAGAATGTCTGATAAGAATGTCTGACAAGAATGTCTGATAAGAATGTCTGACAAGAATGTCTGATAAGAACCCGTTTGATAATTCCACGGTAATTACCGCTGATTACATTTTTGAAAAGAGTCTCTAAATAGAATATATGACAAGAACCTCTGATAACAATGTAGGGCAAGAACTTCTGATATGAAAGTATGGCAAGAACTTCGGATACGAACATAGGGCAAGAACCTCTGATATGAAAATAGGGCAAGAACTTCTGATAAGAACATAGGGCAAGAACTTCTGTTAAAAATATAGGGCAAGAACTTCTGATAAGAAAATAGGGCAAGAACTTCTGATAAGAAAGTATGGCAAGAACCTCTGATATGAAAGTATGGCAAGAACTTCTGATAAGAACATAGGGCAAGAACTTCTGATATGAAAGTATGGCAAGAACTTCTGATAAGAGAACATAGGGCAAGAACTTCTGATATGAAAGTATGGCAAGAACTTCTGATAAGAACATAGGGCAAGAACTTCTGATATGAACTTAAGGCAGGAACTTCTGATAAGATCATAGGGCAAGAACTTCTGATATGAAAGTATGGCAAGAACTTTTGATAAGAACATAGGGTAAGAACCTCTGATAAGAACTTATGACAAAACCTCTGATAAGAACGTATGGCAAGAACTTCTGATAAGAACGTATGGCAAGAACTTCTGATAACAACCTATGGCAAGAACCTCTGATAAGAACACATGACAAAAACCGACGGCAAAAAAACTGTATTAAAAATATCAAATAGAACCAAAATAAGAGCAACTGACAAGATTATCTTATAAGAACGTATGGCAAATATTCTACGGTTAGAGCTATGTAGCAGAAACCACTACTAGTAAAAACGTTTGATAAGAACAAAAGATGAGAACATCTGACAAGAACCTCTGATAAGAACCTATAGCGAAAACTCGTAATCTAAACCTCTCATAAGAACCAATGTTAAGAACCATTTAAAAAAAGAAATTTTAAAAAACCTTTGTAAGTTTACCTCGGATAACGGTTTAAAAAACACTAAGCACCGCACATAAATCTGAGTTCGTATACCAGGCTGTCGTGATCTATACGATAAACAATCCTCTGGGACAGCTGGGAGGGGCCCCAGCTATTGAAACCCTCTGGATACAGCCCCTATAGCATTCTTTCGCTCTCCGTGCTTGATAACATGCCTACCGTTGCGTGGTAATCTGTCTGAATGGCGGGGCAGCTGAGTGCGACGGCGCGTAAAACACGGATGAATGATTCTTTAAATCAATGAATGACGTCATTGTGACGTAGTATCAGTAAGGTCGTGGTGCTAGAGATTTACGATGTTCACTTATAGGGAATGTGTGGGGGCGGGGGGGGGGGCGCGCGCACCAGATTAACCTAACGGCAAGAGGAGAGAAAGACAAGCTCACGGAATTGAAGAAGGTAGGAATGGAATAAAATACAGCTCAAGAAAGATAGTGACGTGATTAAATGTCAAAAGTTGATATATTTTTTTCTTAAAATGGAAAAAATAACAAAAAAAAAGAACAAAAAAAAAAAGAGTATTTTTAAAGAAACCAAATATCCTGACTTAACAACAGTAAAAAAGAAACATTAAATTCCGTATTCATTTAAGTGTTTTTCTAATTAAATAACTCTATTAATATACGCAATGACCTTCCCTATAAAAAGGAGCGTAAAAATCCTAATTAAAATTTCCTTGCCCCTAAGGTGATGAATTGTTGTCGCTTAATTCGTTTATGTTATATAAAGAATATAAAGAAAACTCTGTACGTCAAAGAGCCCCTACTTCCCCCCGAAAAAAAAAAGGCAGCAACCGCAACTTGCCGAAAGGATGGAAAAAAAAAGTTGGGCAACACAACCTGGAAAGCTGTAGCAGTGAGGTGCTTGAACTTTTTTTTCTAACTAAGTAAGCCCTAAAGGGCAGATTCCACAAAGGAAGCCCATGAAAAAAAAAAAATTAAATTTTAAAAAAATCAATAAAAGAAATAAATATAAATTTATATAGACTTCTATATGCCATTGTATTTATTTTTAAAATTATATAAATAAAAAAAAAGATTTTTTTTTTTGAAAGGTACGGTGCAACTATGAAATGTAAACACATTTTGTCGTCATCTATATTNTATATATAAGAAAAAAACCTCAAAAAAGTTTCAGCGGGGTAAGTGTGTGTAAGGATTGTTCTGGAACTTTCCCTCTGATAGGAACAGATCACGCAAATGCGCGTCGGGAGCCTATAGCGAGGGCTCAGCGTGTGTAGTCTGTCAACTCTGAAAAGCGCTCACGGTCAAGTTCTTTGATGGATGCCATCTCTTGAGATTCAGCCCGGGATTATCCCACACTTCACAGCAAGGGCCAGCCGTATGCAAGTTCATCACTGCTACACATGAGAGACAGATTCTTAAGTCGTTATTACTTTGTGCTATCCATATGATTCCCTTCTCTTTAGTGGTCAATGAAACTTGTGATATCTACTTCACTTTACCCATAGGCCGTCACGGTCTGAAAAGGGTTTACTTTTTTAAAAATTGTTTATTTACTTTGTATTCAATTTTGTTATTTAATCTTTCAAACCCATGTAAAATCAGGTCAAAGTCAAATGACAGAATTAGACTTGTGAAATTAATAGAATTGCATTAAATTTCATAAACTATTTCAGTGAATGATTTACCAAAGTCATCGTTTACTAGTTCAATGACAGAGAACTCCTGACACACAGCACACTGAAGACTTTGCGTAGAAGCCTGCGGCACGCAGTAGACACCAATGAAAATTAGGCCACATATATCACCAATAACTGCGCATAATACAAAGTAATATACCAGAGAATATCTATAATACAAAAAAATGCCTCTTTTTAAAGCATTCACTGTTAAACCAAAATAAATTTTATAATTAGATGCAGCAATTTTGTTAACACTCGCGTCGCAGCAGAAGCTGGACTTTCATAACTAATTTGGAAGATATAATAAAAAGTAACGGTAAAGGGAGGTTGGTACAAAGTGCTCGAGGGGCATAAGCGAGTGTCGCGGGGGTTTGATCTCTGAGAAGGCATCTGCTCCCTCCCGCGGCTAACGGCATCCCTGAGTCCGACCGGCTCTGATTGGTAACTAGCGTTGGTTGGTGCATTTGTTGACGTAAATAAAGGCGGATGGGCATTGTGACCCACAATCACCTCGTAGCCGTGGACCGTGAACGCTGCGTCACTAGCCAACAGTGCTAACATGCTGTGTGCGTTCTTATATTGAACATAAGGCGCAGAATTCTTCTACATAGAAGAAGCGTCTGTATTTTAACCAACAACAAGAAAAAAAAAAAAAAAAAAAAAAAAAAAAAAAAAAAAAACCCTCGACATCTAACAAATGAAAACATATCATGGAATTAAAAAAAAAAAAATATTTGAAATCTAATTTTTTTAAAAAGGTAGAATTCGAATTCCCCGAATACAACAACCAGCTGCAGTTGCACACGTTTTTTTAAAACTCTCCCAGACGACACGATAAACCCGTAGGAATACAGTTTGCGAGTTGGGGGACGTATGTAATACAAGTCGGACAAAAGGTGCACGCCACAAGTTGAGTGACAAAGGAAAATAAACCCGTGAGTTATTGAAGAGTTTCTTCCCCTGACTCAAAGGTCATCCGCGGACTAGCCAGTCCTACATCACCGCGAAACAATGACCGGCTCCAGGCCTCGACACCTTGACCATGTGGAGAAACATCAAGGGGAAAGTTCTTTATAAAAATAAATAAATAAAATAAAGTATAATTTTAAAAAAAACCTTATGAAACATGCTTTCGGTTTGATCATTTTATCTGATTAGTTATATTGCCCCGCCCCCAAATCTGTTGAGGCATTAATTAGAACTTATCCCCTTCCTTGTCAACAAGTCACGGTATTATTCCACAGCCCGTGAGCTGGTACTTGGTGAAATTATTCAGTTCAAATAGCTTCCAACTGATGGTGGACCTCAACACGGGAAAAAGCATCTCTTGTATTTAGTGAAGAACCACCCGTGTGCGTCCATTGCTTTTGTCACAAGTAGACAGAAGTGGCAATGCCAACTAGAAGTTTGGAAGGGCAGGTGAGTGTCGGGAGAGACACGTGGAACAACTACCTTAACTACCACCTGCAATACTATCCTTACCATGACCTTCACCACTATCCTTACCATGACCTTCACCACTATCCTTACCAATACCTTCACCACTATCCTTACCAATACATTCACCACTATCCTTACCAATACATTCAACATTACCCTTACAAATACCTTCACCATCACTCATACCAATACCTTCACCATCCCTCATACCAATACCTTCACCATCACTTTTACCACTACCTTCACCACTACCCTGACCACTACCTTCACCCTCACCCTTACCACTGCCTTCACCATCACCCTTACCACTACCTTCTCAATCACCTTTACCATTATCTTTACCACTATACCTTAAATACATCTTACCCCTACCTTCACTAATACCTTACTACTATCTACCACTACCTGCTCTACTATCCAACCACATACCTTCCTGCTACCCCCCACTACCCTTACCACTTCCTTCACCATCACCTTCACCACTTCACCACTAATTTACTTCCATTATCACTACTTTCACGACCACCTTAACACTACCTTCACTGCTACCTTACTGCTAAAATCACTACTACATTACCACTAGCTTCATCACACTAACCTTACCAATACCTTTGCCATTTCTTTTTAAGTAACCTTAACCATTAACTTCAGCACTAATTTCAACATTAATTTATTCAGAGCGTCTTGAAATACGCGTCACTTTCTTTGGCTGCAGATAAATGTTGGCACAAGTAGTCTGCTGGTTTTGGTGTCATCCTTTCTGAAGAGGAAACGAGTGCTTTTCACTTGATCTTCATTTCTTAAATTTAAGGCAACACTAGTCATCTAAATAAATAAAAATCTCTTAATAAAATACGAGTTTCTCACTGGTTATGGTTGAAATTCTTTTTTAAAAAAATAATGAAAGGGGGACATTGAACGAAGGGAATTATAAGAACTATGTATTATCATCAACAACATATGTCACCTGGATGATGAAGCGAGATGTCCCATAGAGGTTTGCCATTTAATGGCGGAAAGCTATAACTAGAACACAACAATGTTAAGTCAACGATATGATTAAAATATCAAAAGAATATATTTATGTTTTATGTTTGAATACTTATCTGAAAGATCTTCGCAAATTCTTCGTTACGTGGAATCAGGTTAGTAGATCAGGTTAGTAGATCAGGTTAGTAGATCAGGTTAGTAGATCAGGTTAGTAGATCAGGTTAGTAGATCAGGTTAGTAGATCAGGTTAGTAGAAATGACAAAGACAGGAGCTTACTTGTACAAAAAACCGACCAATTATTTTTCAATGTGTTGTGCCTTCTATTACTATTATGAAAAAAACAAAAAAACATCATTCTTTTTCCGAAAGACGTGTCTGTAAATAGAAACATTTCGCAATGAGATATTACATATTCCGGTGTGAGTAGTGAAGAACCTCCCCCCCCTCCTCACCATGGCATGTACAAACAGCTGCCAAAGACGTCTAGAAGAGATCCAACCACTGCGTAAACTCAGCCACACGGGTCAAACGGGGAGGACCGGCCGGTTGAACTATTCTATCCTTAAAGCATGTTCGCTTTACTCCTCTTGACGTCATTTATTTCAACACAATCGCAGTTTCTTGGTTCACACCTGAACTCTATTGTCTCCCCCTCCCCAACCCCACCCCTCTTTAATTCAAACATTGTTACACTTCACCGCAAAGCCACCTCCTATTCTCCACCGATTATATAACAAACGGCTGTACGAATACAGAAACTGCTCTCGCGTGGAGAAAGTTTTTAGAGGTATTATTTAGAGCCCCCCCCCCCTTTTTTTGTTGTTGTTGCGGTTAGTGATCGAGTGTCAGGGTGACTTCTATACACACCTTGTATTTCTCTCCCCTGAGTGACATCAGCACGAGTCGTGAGTTCCCCGCATTCGGCCATTCATTCACCCGGTGAGCCGCGAACATAACGGGTAAGATCTCAGCATCTTACGACAAGAACACAAAAACAAGAGGGTTTACCTTTTAAAAAAAAGTTCCATAGCATCAGCCCTTTAAGAACAACGAATTAGCTGAACTTCCGAGCGTCGCGCGAGGACAAAACCGGGGTACACTCCCAAGGCGTTCACAATTCAAATTTCGATTTTTGCGCTTTAAAAAAAAATATTAAAAAAAAAAAATCTTCGCGTGGTGTCACCTCCCCGTGAGATTAGCACGCGCAGAGCGGGTGGACTCACTTTAACAGGTTAAAAAAAATTTCCTATGACAGACAATCAGAGGCGTGGTGTGCGGACCATGGATCCTTACCCGTCCTTGAAGACTCAAGATGGCTTATTGTCATGCTCGCCTAATGACGCGCCGATTATAATTAGCTTTTAATTGTGAGAGATATTAAGAAGTGACGGCGTGGGCTTTTCCCTTGGCAACGCGCTCGGAATGGGAAATTTCTTTCCTCGATCTTCCCACGTTTCACACGGACATTTTCCGTGCATGCGTGTGTGTCAATATGTGTGTGTGTGGGGGGGGGGGGTGGTTGTCACTTTGCGTATCACCGATTGCAAAATTTATTCGACCAGACCGCGGCTAAATACATAATCTTCTTGACGGACCCTGAATGTGTAATTTTTTGTTTCTTAACTTTCTCCTCTTGTTTGTGCTCACTGGTTAAGATTGCCACATTATACTTTCAGTTTCTTCAATGGTAGACGCCAAGCACCTTGCATGTTCATCGATTTGTGGGTGAGCAAGTTTCAACCATTATATTATTTAAGAAATAATACATCGGAAACTAAACGGTCTCTCATACCAGCCCCTGTTAGTTCGAGACATCTGCGGCAACGAGGGACCGCGTGGAGGGAAAGAAATGCGGTTGTAAGAAAAGGAACAAAGAACACGGGGGCTAAAATGTTGCAAAATAAAAGAGTACATGAACATTCGTATCGAGCCGAGCGCGACTCGAGGGTCATTCAAGATGAGGTGTCCATTTTGTTTCCTTAAAATAGTGACGGCATAAAGGGCTTGAGCGGAAACTTCCTGCTGTGGTCCACATTGGACGGCTCCTGTGACACAAATATTGTGGTTGGAAGGGTCGTGTATCCAGATTGAGTTGTGTCACGCCCCCTCTGCCCCGTCCCCATTCGGCCATAATGGTCATGTCCCTGTTTTCACTTTCTTGAAGCACGTGAAAAGAAATAGAGAAAGCGATTGTATTCGAAGAGAACATCGAAGCATAGATTTTGTGGTTTCTTTTTTTGATGTGATTTAGAGGCCAATCTTCGAGAACGTAAAATAATAATGGGCTACAAGCTGTCAATAATCGAGGCAATTTGGCGTTCAATTCGTTGAACATTAAAAAGAAAAATTGCTATTTCCAACACACGACAACGAAAGAGACGAGAAAAATCAGCAACTTTTCGAGCGTTTGCCAAGAACTTTCAACGGATACACGTGACGCGACTGTCAAATGCAGTCGCCCAACTGTTACTGTTACAAAAGTAACATAGCGCAAGTCGTTACGATTTTTTTCAACAATATCCTTCAAGTCTTATGTATTTCTCAGAGTGCTAATAATAAGAGGGATTCGAATTTTTACGCAGTTTGTCTCCTCATTAACTGAGATCGCAAATCAAAACTTGGACTAAATACACGTTTGACAGTCCTAATTACTAATTTAAAACAGAAGATTACCGCGCCCTTAATAATTTATCCATGGTTTATGACTGGTCTTACATTTTGTTTTAAATGTAGACAGAGTGTTGGTTTTTCTTGTTTATTCAGGCAACCCATTGCAACCCCGAAATCAAGATGGGAAGAAGGAGAATTTGTATATGATTGTTCTGGTATACCGGACAAGAAAAGTTTATTGTTATCTGCGTTTGTGAGAATCCAAGACAACAGCATACTCAGTAAACATGTAGGTATATTTCCTTTCTGCAAACCCATTGCCAAATTTAGTTTGTTATTAACAATTTTTTTTTAAATTAAAAAAAAAAACCAATGTTTAATTCATTCTGTGTATTTTACGCCTTACGTTAGGGCATTTCAAACAGTTTCTGCTCTTAGGTAGAATCTTATCCAAAAGGAAGCAACAAAATTGAATCACATATCTAACTAACTAATTGTTACATGTTAACAATTGGTGGGAGCATCAACAGAACAAGAAGAGTAACAAATGTATGTAATATAGGTTGAGGCCTGCCATTTAAAAAAATAATTTTAAAACAAAGGATGTAGGAAAAGTGACTTCATATTTTTGGTGGCACTTTTGATTCAACGGATTTCATAAAGATTTTTGTAGAAATTGGTCAATGATCTGGGGAGAGAAAACAACGAACAGATAGATAGTGGATATTCAAGCTCAACCAATGCCCTATTCAAACCTCACCAATGCCCTATTCAAGCTCCACCAATGCCCTATTCAAACCTCACCAATGCCCTATTCAAGCTCCACCAATGCCCTATTCAAACCTCACCAATGCCCTATTCAAACCTCACCAATGCCCTATTCAAACCCCACCAATGCCCTATTCAAACCCAACCAATGCCCTATTCAAACACCACCAATGCCCTATTCAAACACAACCAATGCCCTATTCAAACCCAACCAATGCCCTTTTTCAAACCCCACCAATGCCCTATTCAAACCCAACCAATGCCCTATTCAAACCTCACAAATGCCCTATTAAAACCCAACCAATGCCCTATTCAAACCCAACCAATGCCCTATTCAAACCCAACCAATGCCCTATTCAAACCCAACCAATGCCCTATTCAAACCCCACCAATGTCCTATTCAAACCCCACGAATGCCCTATTCAAGCTCCACCAATGCCCTATTCAAGCTCAACCAATGCCCTATTCAAACCACACCAATGCCCTATTCAAACCCCACCAATGCCCTCTTCAAACCTTACCAATGCCCTATTCAAACCCCACGAATGCCCTATTCAAGCTCCACCAATGCCCTATTCAATCTCAACCAATGCCCTATTCAAACCACACCAATGCCCTATTCAAGCTCAACCAATGCCCTATTCAAACCCCACGAATTCCCTATTCAAGCTCCACCAATGCCCTATTCAAACCCCACGAATGCCCTATTCAAGCTCCACCAATGCCCTATTCAAACCCCACGAATGCCCTATTCAAGCTCAACCAATGCCCTATTCAAACCCCACGAATGCCCTATTCAAGCTCCACCAATGCCCTATTCAAACCTCACCAATGCCCTATTCAAACCTCACCAATGCCCTATTCAAACCCCACTAATGCCCTATTCAAACCACACCAATGCCCTATTCAAACCCAAACAATGCCATATTCAAACGCAACCTTTGCCGTATTAAAACCTCACCAATGCCCTATTCAAACCCCACCAAAGCCCTATTCAAACCCCACCAATGCCCTATTCAAACCCAAACAATGCCATATTCAAACGCAACCAATGCATGCCCTATTAAAACCTCACCAATGTCCTATTCAAACCACACCAATGCCCTATTCAAACCCCACCAATGCCCTATTCAAACCTTACCAATGCACTATTCAAACCCCACGAATGCCCTATTCAAACCTCACCAATGCCCTATTCAAACCCAACCAATGCCCTATTCAAACCCCACGAATGCCCTATTCAAATCCCACCAATGCCCTATTGAAACCCCACCAATGCCCATACCACGTCCTAAAAGAAACCAACCAATATCCAACACACATACACAAATCAAAAGAAAAAAAAATCAAAAGCCAACCAATGACTTGCCTAAACCCACTCATTGCATAACATAATCCAAACCAAAACCCAACCAACGCCATATACTTTACCCTGTCATATAGCCCAACCAAATCCGAACCAAACCCCAACGAACGCCATACCTAACTCCTTCTGTACCACGCAACATATAAAATTTTTAGAAATAACTATAAAAAAAAGAAAGAAAATTTATATTTCCTTATTTTTATTTGTTCAAAATGGTTTCGGGGATCACATCAGAGCCTTGGCGCAGACAAATTTCCCACGAAGATGCTCTGCGTGGAAATGGGGGGTGTCACCACCCCCTGCACGCGCCTCGGTTTGACGCCCTCACAATGGCACACATTTGAAAGGGGGGAGGGTGAAAACACCTACGATTAAGAGAGCGCGTGCCAGGCGTTACAATGACGACACCTTCGGCAAACTCGTGAGTAATTCGATGGGACCTCGGCGAGGGCTGTGACGTCGCTAACCTGCCAGTCGGGGGGGGGGGCTGGGGTTGAGGTGGGTGTAGGAGACGGGTGGCAGCGCTAGGAATGGGGTCATGAGAATCCACTTCCACCCCTTGTTCGAATTTTCCGGCACCTATAAGGAACGAACCTCTCATGGGGTCAACTACCTGAGGTTTATTGACATCTAACTGTAACGTTGGTGTGTGGTGCGGTGGGGCGAGAATGAACCTTCGAAAATCGTGAGTTACCTGGCGAGTTAGTAACCACTCCGCATTCCACTTTTGAAAATAATAATAATAATAATAATAAAAATGATAATGATTATTATGATGAGCATAATAATAATAAGACAAAACGTGGTTAAAAAAAAAAGACCGCCCCCCCCAACCTCACTCTTCTTGAGGCTGACGGTCCTGCTCACGTAGTCCACCATGAAGCGCTCCATTGTTCATCACGACGCGCATCCGGGCAAAACAGCGACTGTCAAAACAGCGACCGTCAAAACAGCGACTTCAAAACAGCGACTTCAAAACTGCGACTGTGTCAAAACAGCGACGGTCAAAACAGCGACCGTCAAAATAGCGACTGCATCAAAACAGTGACTGTATCAAAACAGCGACTTTTTTCTTTTGCTTGTGATAATGCAGGTTTTTTGTAGGGAAGGGACAATATAAAGTTAAATACAATCAACTGGAGATGTGTATAAATAAATGTTGGTGTTTTAAAGAGTGCATACACAGTGTCAGGTCATACGGGCCCAGCGGCTTGAGCGATATTGTCCGCTATGCGGTGTTAGTAACTATTTAATGTATTAACTCTATATACTGACAACTTTGTAAATCTTATTACAATTCAGTTTTTATGCTAGGTAGGTCTACACAAGAAAGAGAAGTAAATGATAGGGAGCAGGTTTGTGGTGGTTTCAGTGCCTGCAAGGTTCGCCATTCATGTCAACACCTTAATAACAAATTGTTTTGTTTTTTATTTCATCAATTAATTTTGAGTTTACGCTGAAAAGCGTAAAACCACTGGAAATTTAAAAAAAAAACAAACAAACAATGATAAATGTGGTCCTTTCTATGCATGCTCGCAAACAACAGGCTGTTGATGATTTACTAAATCTGAAGTACCAAGCCTACACACGTCATCATTTCACTGATTGCTAGATAACGAGAGAAAACTAACTGCATATATCAGTCGTGTTCAAACCACAGTTTAGACAATGAAAAGGGGTATATGTGTCAAAGAAGTTTAGAACCACTCTGTTAGGTTTACGGTTGAAGGTTAACCAGAATAGCCTTGCGGTGAAGTCGCTGTTTTGATACAGTCGCTGTTTTGATACAGTCTCTGTTTTGAAGTCGCTATTATGACGGTCGCTGTTTTGACACAGTCGCTGTTTTGAAGTCGCTGTTTTGACGGTCGCTGTTTTGACAGTCGCTGTTATGAACCCGTGCCATCATGACGTACCCTTAAAACGACGGAAACACCAAGAACAGACAAAAACGACCCCCCTCCCAACCCACTGTTTGGCTTGTCTACGATTCCTGCAAAGAGTCTGGGAAAGGAAGCTGCGGACGTGGTACTGACATAAAGTCTGCATACGCAGCGTAGATGTATCTCTTCCTCCAAGCTACCATAACGCAACAACCCAATAGGACCTAGTCCTCTCTACTCGGATCACGCACCGTGATGGGCTCCCATTCGCGGGCGCTAGATTAACAAGGAAGCATAAAAGGAAACACTACTTAAAAAATAAAAAAAATAATAAGACAAGTATCGAGATCGAAAAAAATAGCATATTAACGAAATAAATGTATTCGACATAATTTGGCGAACTATTAAATCTTATGTAATAGTTTAATCATAATTACGAATGATTTTCCGTACAAGTAATAATTTCTAATGTTAAATTTGAAAATATATTTGCTCCGGTTACTTGAACGAACGGGTATTTAAATGTTAAATAATCCTATAGAGGGAAATCATGCGAAACATGCGTTCACTTCTTCACCAAGTTCGACGGTTGCTTAAGTATTTAATATTTGAAATAAATTTTAACAAATTATTCTTTTAAAAAAAATAAGGTTTCTGAACACATACCGATTCTGTAAATAAAAAGTAAATAAAGAAAGATTTTAAAGCTAATTGGGGTACTCCTAAAGACTGGGCATCAGTAGTGACCAATGGTCACTGACCAACCCCCTCGACTGTCGCTTATGTGGCGATTTTTGGGAGGCTGACGGTGATACGCCAGTAGAGCTGGGGAATAGGACAGGTCAAGAACAAGGAAGGTGAAGTCGTATTTGTGTGGCGATTCCCAGGTGAGGCTCACCAATGAAAACGACTGCTTAACCCACCACACAAGAGTATGTACACATAAAACAAACATCGCGCATAAAGCCAGGAATGGCAGACAACTATAGCCACGAAGGAGCGTAAACGCCATCAGTGCTCACAGTGGCATAGCTAGAGGATGGGAAGGGGCTCCAAATTTATAAATCCCCCCGGGCCCCCACTTGAAGGGGGCTACAAAAGGCGTGTCCGCAAATATTTTTTTTTTACATTAAATAACATATATTACGCTGTCAAAATGATGGGGCATCAAAAGATGCCAAGCTCCTAGGGCCCCCAAAGAAGCCAAGCCCCCGGGCCCCCAAATTCCTAGCTATGACACTGAGTGCGATTAACTCCCCACTCTGTGCTGATGCCTCGCGCCGTTGGTTGGTGACAGGCTCGAATACACATTTTTATGATATCGTCCATTAAGAGGCTGAGACAAACCGAGGAAAAGGCGAGGCTCAGTGGCGTAGCTAGGTGAGGGGTCCAAATTGGAAAGTCTGGTCCCTAATTGAGGTGGCCCCTAAAGGCGTGTCCGAATTTTTCATTGCATTAAATATTACCCCAACGTCATGTATACAGGGCCCCTCAAAGAGGCCAAGCCCCCGGGCCACATGATGCCTAAGCTAAAGCATTTAGAAACCTAATGTTCGCACTTCTAGACATCGCGAGGAAGAGAAACTAACAAAGACCAACCAATTTTTCAGGAGCATGGTGTGAATTTTTTTTATTATTCATTTCTATGTATTATTAAATAGGAAGAAAAAAAGTATTATAATTAACAGAAAAAAGAGAAACAACATTGTTTACAATAATTATAGATTGGACAAAAAGAGCAGACGACGCTTTGCTGGACACTTAGAAATTATGACAAATGACAGAGTAGAGAAGAGCATGCACCACCAAAACTCCAGAGGAAAAGGGCTGAAGAGCAGACATAGGCCTAGATTGATAGATGATGTAGAGAAAAATCTACAGCAATTAGGTCCCGATCTTGGAGAAGAAAGGCGTTGCTTAGGTCTGAGTAGAAGGAAGTGAAGAGGCAGGCCACGGGGATGGATATAATATAATATATTGTAAATTTCTCTACCTGCCCTTCTACCCGCCCTACCATCAACCCTTCTACCCACCTTTCTAGCTGCCATTCTATCTGCCCTTCTACTGGTCCTTAGCTTTCCTTTCTACCTGGTCGTCTACCCACCCTACTTCCTGCCCTTCTATCTGGGATTTTACCTGCCCTTTACCTTCAATTCTACCTGCCCTTCAACCCACCCTTCTGACTGTCCTTATGCCTGCCCTTTTAGCTGTCATTATACCCGCCCTTCTTTACCTGTCATTCAACCTGCCTTTCTACCTGTCCTTCTATCTTCCCTTCTACCTGTCATTCTACCTGTTCTTCTACCTTTACTGCCTGTCCTTGTACTGCCCTTCTACCCGTCCTTCTCCCGGCATTGACCTCAACACCATTCAGCCCCGTTTCCGGTCCCAACTCTGAAAACTCGGATCAATGCAACATCTCGAGACCGCAAGAACCTCTTACGTCTGACAGTCCCTTGAACCTCTTGGCCAACAAAAGCCTTTCAAAGCTAACAAATCACTGGGGAAAGTTGGCATTGATAAATATTATTTAAAAAACAAAAACAAATCAACAACAACCACTCCTCCCCCCTACCCACTCCCCCCTCCCCCCTTTAGAAAAAGAGCATAGCAAAAGCCCGAGAGAGGATGAATCAATTTCCTCTACTTTCTCCTTTTCCAGGCTCCCCACCCACATCCCACAACTTCCACGAACATAAGCCTCTTTGGTGGTTAAGGAAAAGGAGGGCGGTGCTCTGAGAATGGAGGGGAACTTTGAAACAAAACAAAATACCCATTTAGTCTTGAGAGTGGGGAGAGTGTGGGAGGAATGGGGAATATAAAAAAAAACAAACGACAACAAGACTTTTAAGACGTCGGTCAGGCTAAGTGACAATTTGTCACAATACAGGGCCTGTTGTCACATGGACGCTTTGACAGTTTATCGACAGGGCCACGAGTAAGTCGACGACGCCAGAGCTGTGGGGGGTGGGTTGGGGCAAGGGTTAGAATCCGGATCAGGACGCCGTAACGGTGGGGAGAGGGTCCCGTTGTGGGTGAGCAATCGTGGATCATGGAAAGTGTTTCCATCAAAAGTTCTGAACGTTGGCATGTTATATACGTGCAAAATAAAGTCACTCTGTCCATGTCACATCGTTGTCGGTTGTGTTATTGTCAGCCGTCACTGGACAGTGATTTATGTCAATACCATTAAATAAGAGCGGCACGGGTTCGATTCTCTGAATTTGCACAGGGATTGGTTCCCGGGTCAAAAGGTGTCCCTGAGCCCACGCAGCCCCAAATGGGTGCCCGGTATTAGTGAAGAAAACAAAGGCGGATAGGCATTGTGTCACACAACCCGCTAATAGCCGTTGTCTGTGAACGCTGCGTCACTTGTCAACAGACCGGCATGGTCCTTGGTTCTTATCAGAACGTTGGACGCTCGAATTTTCTGAAACAGAAGGAGCGTCTGTAATTTAAAAAAAAAAAAATAATTCACCGCCGCCCCCACTTTTTACGACTTACCCCTAAGACCTCTAAAATTGCTAAAAATTTTACATTTTGGTGTTCTACATTGTGATGGTGTCGCCCGATGCAGTCCACACTATTCCCCCACACCGTTAATTACACCTCTGACCTGAAGTATCTAAATGGCGTCTACGATACCGTCAGGTAGATGAATGTCGAATATCCGGTCCGGATATTGAGATTTTTGCCACTATCCGGATTAGGCAAATACTTATGTAAGATCCGGATAGGATCCGGATATCGAATGTAGTAAAGTATTACTTGAAATTTATTTATTATTAATAAGTTCATAAACAAATATATTAAAAAATATATAAAAAACTTTAAAAAACCCAACTTTTTAATTATAAATCCTTTATATGCGAGACATAACAAAAAGAATTTCAGTATAATATGCATCGCACGACAATACATTTTTTTTTTCATGTCTCAAACTTATAAAGGATTTAAAGTAATCAACATTTTTACACGCTTCATGCACACATAGAAATAAACAGAGAAAATCTAAAAATGCATTAATTTAAATACAACATATTCAAATCGATCTGAAATTCGAATACATCATTTTTATCATGGGAACGAGTCTGCCAGCAAAATTTCAGCTAGGTAGCTTACAAGGTAGTGGGTTAAATGTCAAAACAAAGTTTTTCGGCAAGAAGACTCCCCAAGTTAATTTGAAGGATTGAAAAAGTAAAATACACCAATAACATTAAATTATTAATATATTAAAAAATGAACAAATTAAGAAATATTGATGATGAAATCATTCAAATTCACCCAAAGAATAGTAAAACAATCAATTTCAATACCAGAAAAAAATTAAGTTAAAAAGTTACAAGTATAGAAATTATTTTTCTACATAAGATAACAAACTAATTTAACAAATCGCATATTAAACTTAAATCGTCGAATAGAAGAACAGTTTTTTATAACGGCTCTAGATCACGACTTCTTGTACACCACACTACACACTCATTGACGCTTTGAATTTCACCGAAGCTATTTTTTATTTCTTATTATTTATATTCGTTTTATTTGTGTATTGTTTTCCGTTGAAAAAGCCTATTTGCCAAAACGTTCGCTGTTGTGTTACGTCCTGTCAGGCTAACCCTTACCCTGTTTACGCCTTTTCTATTTACTTTTTTATAAGCCTGTTTGCAGTGTCACCCTCATTTTGTACACTCAGTACAACACTGTTCGCTTGATACACACTAAACACTCAGTACAACACTGTTTTCTTGGTACACACTAAACACTCAGTATAACGCTGTTCACTCGGTACACACTAAACACTCAGTATAACGTTGTTCACTCGGTACACACTAAACACTCAGTATAACGCTGTTCACTCGGTACACACTAAACACTCAGTATAACGCTGTTCCCCGGTACACTCTACACAGTTCGTTCAAGTTCGTTCTTGTTCGTTAATTCATTTCATTCTTAGATGTTTTTTGTTGACATCGTCAGTGCACATGTCACATACTTTTTATTTAAGATACCCAACTGCTCTCCACATGTTGGATATTAAATATTTTTATAAATAGTATTGAATATTAAAAAGAAAGTAGTAAAGTACACCCCCTTAGCTCTTACACTTAAATGTGTGATATCCGGCTCCGGAATTCGGGCCAAACTATCCGGATACGGCTAACAGTTCAAAAACCGGTTTGGACCACACAGGTACAGGTAGTAGAGATGGTACATATTGTACAGATGGTATTGTATAGATGGTAGAGATGGTACGTATCATAGAGATGGTAAATATTGTACAGATGGTATAGATGGTAGAGATGATACATATTGTACAGATCATAGAGATGGTACAGATTGTACAGATGATAGAGGTGGTAGAGATGGTACAGATCATAGAGATGGTAAATATTGTACAGATGGTATAGATGGTAGAGATGATACATATTGTACAGATCATAGAGATGGTACATATTGTACAGATGGTAGAGGTGGTAGAGATGGTACAGATCATAGAGATGGTACATATTGTACAGATGGTAAACGTGGTAGAGATGGTACATATTGTACATATGGTATTGTATAGATGGTAGAGATGGTACATATCATAGAGATGGTAAATATTGTACAGATGGTATAGATGGTAGAGATGGTACATATTGTACAGATTATAGAGATGGTACATATTGTACAGATGGTAGATATGGTACAGATCATAGAGATGGTACATATTGTACATATGGTATTGTATAGATGGTAGAGATGGTACATATCATAGAGATGGTACAGATTGTACAGATGATAGAGGTGGTAGAGATGGTAGAGATGATACATATTGTACAGATGATAGAGGTGGTAGAGATGGTACAGATCATAGAGATGGTTCATATTGTACAGATGATAGAGGTGGTAGAGATGGTACAGATCATAGAGATGGTACATATTGTACAGATGGTATAGATGATACATATTGTACAGTTCATAGAGATGGCACATTGTACATATGATATAGATCGCAAAGATGGTATAGATGGTAGAGATTCTAGAGATGGTAGATTCGGTCGTAATATTTGTGCGTCAACTAATGGACCGAATCCTTCCTGTCTCTCTCTCTCCCTCGATCTCTCCCTTCCCCGCTCGCTTCTTCTCTCTCCCTCACTACCTCTCTTTCTCTCCCTAGGCTCTCCTCCCAAGAGGAGTGGGGGTGGAGGCTGGGAGTTATCTCAAACAGGTGAACAAAGACATCACCACACTAAGGTATCATTTTTTCAACATTAAAAAGCCACGTCGAAATCAAACCGATGCCTCGTCTCTCTCTTATAAATTCTGTCTAAATTTGGAACCGATAAGAACCGAAGGTAAATTCCACCCCACCCCCGACCCCACGACCGCTCGCCTGAAGGACCTCCAGCAAAGTGTAGTGGTGGGGGGGGGGAGGACAATAGTTTGAAAAGCATTACGTTGTGGGGTGGGGACACAACGGAACAGTTTAAAAGATCAGTAAACCATGCAGTTTGTAAGTCGTGTTAGCTCCCATTGTGCGGCCCTACACCCGTTTTCACAAGGCGCACGTAAAAAGAAGACGGTGCAGAGAAACAGGGCAAGGGTGACAAGCCCCCCCCCCCACCACCCAAAGAAAAATTGAGTTAAAAGCCAGCGCATGCGCGGTCGTACCACCAGTAGGGCTCACCCAAAGGGGAGATCAGCGATCCGAATCGAGCCGCTTATAATCTCTCTTCTCATGGCCGATTTGTGTACGTGCGTGTGAGTGTGTGCGTGTGTGCGCGCGCGCGTTCGGTGTGTCAGTGAAAACGGAATCAAACCTCGCACCGTGGGAACTGGGCATGCGTCTACACGATGTATTCTGGGTAGTCACGCGTTGTTCCGGAACCGGGAGCAAGACTCAGTTTCCGCTTGTTGAAACGTGCGAAAAATTTTCCGCGTTTCTCCTTGTTTGGTTAATGACGAGATTAAATTAAAAACAAATTCCCCCCCTTGGCCACAAAGAACGAGCTTCGTAACGAGAGGTAAAAATGTCAACATTTTAAAAAAAAATAAATTAAAAAAAAAACAAGATGGTTTCTCTTTTCCTCGGCAAATTTTTGAAAGATTTCTGTAATGAGGCGATGCTTATCGTGTTTGTTCTTTGGGACAGCTAAGTTCAACCATGCGTGAACACCAGGAGGCTGATTCCAGGAAGACCTGCCTCAAATCCCTGATGGAAATCTTCAAAAGGTGAGGACGGATCCGTTGAAAAGGCGCGTAATTGACCGAAACGGCCAAAGGTGTGTGCAGGTGGGGATGGTCGCTTAGATCTTTGGGATGTGGGAAGACGTATACTCTGAGAAGTTTTATGTGTGCGATTCTATATTTTGCTTTTCATTAGTGAACATTTTGTTATTTAATAGTGAATTTTTACTTTCTAACAGTGAATATTTTGCCTTTTACTAGTCAGAATTTTACTTTTTACCATTCGAATATTTTGCTTTTTACCAGCGAACATTTTGCTTTTCCCGCGTGAATACTTCACAATGCGTGAGTGAAAAACTGTGTTAAGTGCTGTCTTTTTAACATTGTAATTGAACCCGTGGTTTTTGGTACCCCATCGCCTGTAAAATAAATCTGTTGTCTGCTAGTAAATATGTTGTCTATTAGTGAACATGTTGTCTATTAGTGAACATGTTGTCTGTTAGTGAACATGTTGTCTGTTAGGGAACATGTTGTCTGTAAGTGAACATGTTGTCTGTTAGTGAACATGTTGTCTTTTAGTGAACATGTTGTCTTTTAGTGAACATGTTGTCTTTTAGTGAACATGTTGTCTGTTAGTGAACATGTTGTCTGTTAGTGAACATGTTGTCTGTTAGTGAACATGTTGTCTGTTAGTGAACATGTTGTCTGTTAGGGAACATATTGTCTATTAGTGAACATGTTGTCTGTTAGTGAACATGTTGTATGTTAGGGAACATGTTGTCTATTAGTGAACATGTTGTCTGTTAGTGAACATGTTGTCTTTTAGTGAACATGTTGTCTGTTAGTGAACATGTTGTCTATTAGTGAACATGTTGTCTGTTAGTGAACATGTTGTCTGTTAGTGAACATGTTGTCTGTTAGTGAACATGTTGTCTGTTAGTGAACATGTTGTCTGTTAGTGAATCTGTTTCAGTTGTATATATGCTTATAAAACTCTTGCCTTATAATAAACCTGTTAATTAACCTTCTAGTTTGTTGGCAACATCTTGTCTATAACTAAACCCTTTATCTATAAATAAACATAAAGGGCATTAATAAACCTGTTGTCTATTACTTCAATTATTGTCTATTAGTAAGCCTGCTGTTTGTTTCTACAAAAATAAAAAAATAATAATTAAAGAATACCGTAAAAAAAAAAGTTTTCTACTATAAAGTCTTTATATACAAAACATCACTAAAAGAATGTTGTCAGGGGTATGAGAACCACTGCGTTTTAAAGTTGTATTTTCGGCTGGTCACAAACTCATGTTTGATCTGTGAACGAATTCACGGGGGGGAGTTCACGTGGAGCATTGCTCAGGCCACGCAAGGTCGGTCCAGGCCGACGGATATATAACTCGGGTGTCCCGATGTGGGGGAGACGGACAAGGAGTTATGTTGTAGAGAGCGGTGGGGTGTAGACAAGTCACCGGTGTCAGAACACGAGAATACCGCAACTGTTAGAGCTGCCGTGTTAGCCTGTAGGGCTATACAGCGGGGCTAGATTGTAACTGAGAGACACGGAGATATGTGTGAGTGAGAAGACCAGAAGTGTACATAGTCGACAAGTATCTGTGAATGTAAATAAAGATTGTTGATGAGAAAAGGACTTGAGTTGCATTAATTGTACAACAGTGTTGGAGTGTAAGCCTCGGGACCTAAAACCATAGACAACGGTACTCGACAAATGTGCATTATCATACGCAGCGCAAGACAATTCAAAAATACAAAATGTCAAACAGGGATGCGTCCTGGCACCAACGCTGTTTAGCATCAAGCCTTCTGAAATGAGATAATGGTGTCAAACTGAGGTACCGTACAGATGGCAAACTGTTCAACCTTCGGAGGCTTCATGCAAAAACCAAGGTCAGGACAGACACAATCAGAGACCTGCTATTTGCTGACGATTGTGCCCTGTATTTTGCCTCAGAGGATGACATGAAACGCAGTGTTAACCTGTTCTACAGCGCGTAAACAAACTTTGGTCTGACAATTAACACAAAGAAGACTGAAGTCCTTCATCAACCCGCGCCTGCAAAGCTTTACGTTGAGCCTAACGTAATTGTCCACAGCCACAAACTCAACGCAGTGAAACGCTTAATATACCTAGGCAGCACACTGTCTCAAAATGTCATCATCGATGACGAAGTGAATGTCAGAATTGCCAGGGCCAGCTCCACTTTTGGAAGGTTGTACCCGAATGTCTGGAACAGAAGAGGTATTACCATCCAGACCAAGGTGAAAGTATACAGGGCAGTGGTGCTCCCTACACTTCTTTATGCATGCGAAACATGGACGGTGTGTCAACGCCATGCTAAAAGCTGAACCACTTTCACACAACAAGCCTCAGGAAGATCCTCGGCATAAAGTGGCAGGACAAAATTCCAGACACAGTGGTACTAACCAAAGCAGGCCTCCCCAGCATCTTCACCCTCCTGATACAGTCACAGCTTCGCTAGGCAGGGCACCTGGCCCGAATGCAAAATGAGAGACTACCAAAGAGACTCTTCTATGGCGAGCTCCAGCATGGCCAGCGGTCCCATGGTTGACAAAAGAAGCGCTTCAAAGACACCTTGAAAGCCTATTTCAAAGCGTTTGCCATCAACCCAGATACGTGGGAGGAAGCTGCAATGGAACGGTCCACCTGGCGCCAATCCATCCACGAAGGTGCCAGGACATGCGAGGCAAAATGGATCAACGCCGCAGAAAAGAGGAGGCAAGCCCGAAAGGCCCACGCTGTCAACCCTCCAGGAGACAACCCACTCATCCCATGTCCTTTCTTTTCCCGAACCTTCCGTGCCAGAATCGGTCCCGTCAGCCATCTGCGCACACATAGGCAAAACCAGTCCCAGCAACCCTCGGATGACTAGAGTGTTCCTCGTCGACTCGTCGGACGAACAACAACACTAGATGAATAAATTACGGCTTATTCAGAATTAAGGTTCTATTTAAGCCCGAGGATGATTCTAAATGCTTATCGCTCACCACGATTTCAACAGAACTGCCAACAAGAGAATAGGTTTATATGAAAAGCATCGTTACCATGATTACGATGAGAACACGATATGACAAGAAGACTACGAAAAAAATACAACAAAAGCATCCAATTCGGAGATCGATCTAAAACCGTTTTCGTCAGTAGCCAATCATCACACAAATTGAACGCTGACTCACTCAAAAACCTTATATAGTATGTTCCGGAATTATAGACGACTTTTTAACCTCTTAAAACATTCTCAGAAACACCGAGTCGTCTTATGCACCGGGTATAGTCTTATTGTATCTGTACCTGTTCATACTGTACAACACCATAACCGTAATACACCACCAGTACCGTAATACAGCATCATTACCGTAATACAGCACCATTACCGTAATACACCACCAGTACTGTAATACAGCACCATTACCGTAATACACCACCAGTACCGTAATACAGCACCATAACCGTAATACACCACCAGTACCGTAATACAGCAATTACCGTAATACACCACCAGTACCGTAATACAGCACCATAACCGTAATACACCACCAGTACCGTAATACAGCACCATTACCGTAATACAGCATCAGTACCGTAATATAGCATCAGTACCGTAATACAGCACCAGTACCGTAATACAGGATCAGTACCGTAATACAGCACCAGTACCGTAATACAGGATCAGTACCGTAATACAGCATCAGTACCTCAATACAGCACCAGTACGGTAATACAGCACCAGTACCGTAATACAGCACCAGTACCGTAATACACCACCAGTACCGTAATACAGCACCAGTACCGTTATACAGCACCAGTACCGTTATACAGCACCAGTACCGTAATACAGCACCAGTACCGTTATACAGAACCAGTACCGTTATACAGCACCAGTACCGTTATACAGCACCAGTACCGTTATACAGCACCAGTACCGTTATACAGCAACAGTACCATAATACAGCAACAGTATCGTAATACAGCACCAGTACTGTAATATATCACCAGTACGTAATACAGCACCAGTATCGTAGTACAGCACCAGTACCATAAAACAGTACCAGTATACCGTAATACAGCACCAGTACTGTTAAACAGTACCAGTATACTGTAATACAGCACCAGTACTGTTAAACAGTACCAGTATACTGTAATACAGTACCAGTATACTGTAATACAGCACCAGTACCGTTATACAATACATTATACTAATTACTAGCAGTCAAGAGCCCATCATGTCTCCACTAAGCAGCAAGAAGAAAGAAATATGAAGCCAGTTTCAAACTTAAAGGGTGTTGGAAAGAGATGGTCTAATTCAACAAGACAGCTTAAAACCTATATCTTATGAGGAAAAGTAGAACATTCTTATAGGCTATATTGCTTTGTACGCCGGAATATGGGGTAATATAAGTCTTGTTGAAAATTAAGATACGATTTTGTCTCATCGCTGGTTTCGATATAAACGGCGTCTTACCACGTTCAATAGATGTAGCAGCGGCCTCCAAACCTCCTCCAACCCAGGGCAGGCTTTAGGCCTAGGCAAACTAGGCACTCGCCTAGGGCCTCCGATTAGTCTCATTAGTGGGGGCCTCGCACACGAATCTTTCCATATTTATGTTTTAAAGAATTTAAAATTACATTTAGGGCCAGCAAATTCATTTCGCTAAGGCCTCCAATTCCCTTAGGCTGGCCCTGACCAACCGGTGACGGACGTGAACTGACATATTTCAAGGGTTGTGTAAGTTAAGACTGTATTCCTTCAAACGTATTTCCTGAGGTTAACGAAATCAGAGCTGTAATATAAGGCTGTGTAAGACAGGGCTGTAAGACAGGGTTGTGTGAGACAGGGCTGTAAGACAGGGTTGTGTGAGACAGGGCTGTAAGACATGTCTGTAAGATAGGGCTGTTAGACAGGGCTGTTAGACAGGGTTGTGTGAGACAGGGCTGTAAGACAGGGTTGTGTAAGACAGGGCTGTAAGACAGGGCTGTTAGACAGGGTTGTGTGAGACAGGGCTGTAAGACAGGGTTGTGTGAGACAGGGCTGTAAGACAGGGTTGTGTAAGACAGGGCTGTAAGACAGGGTTTTGTGAGACAGGGCTGTAAGACAGGGTTGTGTAAGACAGGGCTGTAAGACAGGGTTGTGTGAGACAAGGCTGTAAGACAGGGTTGTGTGAGACAGGGCTGTAAGACAGGGTTGTGTAAGACAGGGCTGTAAGACAGGGTTGTGTGAGACAGGGCTGTAAGACAGGGCTGTAAGACAGGGCTGTAAGACAGGGCTGTTAGACAGGGCTGTAGGACAGGGCTGTTAGACAGGGTTGTGTGAGACAGGGCTGTAAGACAGGGTTGTGTAAGACAGGGCTGTAAGACAGGGTTGTGTGAGACAGGGCTGTAAGACAGGGCTGTAAGACAGGGTTGTGTGAGACAGGGCTGTAAGACAGGGTTGTGTGAGACAGGGCTGTAAGACAGGGTTGTGTGAGACAGGGCTGTAAGACAGGGCTGTTAGAGAGGGCTGTGTATGATTGGACTGAATGGGTAGTGTTAGTCAGGGCTGTAAGATAGGGCTGTAAGACAGGGCTGTAAGACAGGGTTGTGTGAGACAGGGCTGTAAGACAGGGTTGTATGAGACAGGGCTGTTAGACAGGGCTGTGTATGATTGGACTGAATGGGTAGTGTTAGACAGGTCTGTAAGATAGGGCTGTAGGACAGGGCTGTAGGACAGGGCTGTAAGACAGGGCTGTAGGACAGGGCTGTAGGACAGCTCTGTAGGACAGGTGTAGGACAGGGCTGTAGGACAAACGTTAATGATCAATCATAAGCAGTAGCATCCACTCTACTACGTATAGAGCCGTCTCGTTAACGTCAGACGAAGCACGTGACAGGCAGGAGCCAATCGCGCTCTTGTCTGCTGATAAGCCGCGCCAAAGATGTGTGTGTGGAGGGAGGTGATATTTTTACATCGGCTGGCACCACATCCGGTCAGCGTCTGTCCACGGTAAGACATTCGCTTCTAGTTAACTTATCACAAGTGACCACCACCCACTACCTTACCCGCCCCCACCCCACTCCCCACCTCAAATCAAATAAAACTGAAAGCTTTAATTTCCTTCTCTGTAGATGCATATTTGTTGTAAGTGATTAGATCTGGTTGAAATCAGGAGTGTTGAATTGAAAATATGCACACACAAAACAAACAAACAAACAAACAAACAAACAAAAAGTAGCTGCTATTTGACTTTGTTTTAAACATACCAGAAGAAAAGCAGTTTGGGGAATATATTTTTTTTAATCTCTATTTTGCAATATAGTCTATATATTACAGTTACTTAAAACGTTATCAAGGCAAATCTAAATGCCAAAAGATCTGTTCGAGAAAAACAAAAACATTCTTTAGTTCTAAAGAACTCAAAAGTGTACAGAAACCTAAATACGAAAACAAAATAAATAAACCTTCTTGTAAGTGAATCGTCAAAAGCGATTTTCATAGGTTTTTTTTAATGCTCAAACAATTTTTAAAATTTCTCTCGAAAGTACATTATCTCTAGTCTAAATACGACACTGTTGATGAATCATTGGAAAAGGTTCACAAATCCACTTAGGTTTTCAAGTAGAGACGGAAAAGCTGATTCATCGCCAAAATCAGTTATTTTTAACATCCTTTGAAAAATTAGCCTTCACTTTCTTTTGAAGAAAAAAAAAAGAAAAAAAGAAAAAAGTACCTTATAACTTAATTTGCCTTTAAAAATGATAATTTCAAAACTTTTGAATGTTTGCTAATGAAGGCTGTCGGTTTATTTGAGTGCCGGCAATAATATATAGTGATGCGATTTTTAACCGGTCTTGCCAGTAAAATTCTGGCCAATGATTAGCGGGGCCCTAATGAAGGTTGGCTGTTTCCATGACGACGCTGATAGACTACAAGGTTCGCGCATGTTTCTTGATAAGAGGCCTATCAGGCCAGTTCTCTCGTCGCGGCGAGGGTCCTTTCTTTTGGTCAGCGTCTGTGTCAGCGGTAGTTCGCTCTGTGCTATCTCAGGGGGCAAGATTATGGCAAACTAAATAATTGGTCCGGTCAGCAGAGATTGGGGGGGGGGGGGGGGG
>MUZC01000303.1:0-42441 GCA_002072015.1 Radix auricularia | reverse complement strand
GGGGGGGGGGGGGTAATTCAACACACAAAATTTAACTTTAAACACAGCACATGAAAGACAATTTTATGACTTTCCATTTGGTGAAGTGACGCATGCCATTTTTTGTGTTATAGATAATGCTCAAACTTGTCCGTTTAAAAAAAATCAATTAAGGAGGACTGTTAATATTTTATATTAGGGAAGAGGGATATTATCCTATATTTAAATTAGCAGCTAGAGAACAGATTCATAATATCACAGAATGGGAACTAAAATGAAGTCAAATAGTAATTACATACGATTGAAATGAACCAACAATCTGACATGTAATGTACGTGAAAATCTAAACTGGACCCTGATTTCATCACATTAAGAACATGGCGAGTTTTACACACGATACTCAAATCTTTAACAGAGCCTTACTATTAGCATTTCAATATGGTAGGTCATATCTAAGAAGGGTAAACGGAGTATTGGCTCTTCATTTAATGGTGTAAATGTATGTATAGAACAACTGGGAGCAGTTTCGTTAAAATGGTAATAAAATATCACGGTGTTTCGTAGCAGTTTATTAGTTCTAAATATTTTTGAGCTACATAAGTCAACTTGAACGAGACAAAAACTTGCGTATAAATTACTGTCTTTATACCAAAACAAATTTTCAAAATTATTTTAAGTGCTGTATACAAGGCCACTACTTCTACTGCTCGAAAAGCATTCAATTAAAAGCTAATCATTTTGACAGGGGCCGTTTTGTCAGGGGCCGTTTTGTCCGGGGCCATTTTGTCCGGGGCCGTTTTGACCGGGGCCGTTTTGACCAGGGCCGTTTTGACCAGGGCCAATTTGTCGGGGCCGTTTTGTCAGGGCCGTTTTTTCCGTGAACCATATATATATATATATATGAAATATATTTATATTGGTCACTGGGAAAATCAATCAAGCCAACATAGGTGGTAAATCTTCGTTACAGTTGCTTTTATCCCAACCTAATGCTACCTATTTTCTCACACTATCACGCTTAAAAAAAATCGTTTAATTATATTTTTTTCTTCAAATTCTGGCCCCTTCTCACTACCCCACCCTAACCAAACTAACTCACACTGTCCCGTTGTGTTTTCCTTGAAGCCCATCTCAATATTGTCCAAGCACTCGTTTTCTTGTTTCCTCCCTACACCCCCCCCCCCTCGAACGATCCCACTTGGATCGAACCTCGTCACACCCGACCGTGCGCACGTTTGACGACCCGCTTCACACCGTAAGCTGCGGGTTAACAAGGTGAGGCTAAACCCTGAAGCGTTGCGCAACTCCATCCCATCGAGGGGTCATTGTTTTCGCTTTGAGAGTGAACAAAAAAGTTCTCGCCACAGAGAGGGTTTCTTGTCTACACCCTCGTTCACACGCTCGCGGTCTGGTCCTTTTTTAATGCTAGCTAATGGATTCAGGTATCGACGCTTTGTTCTAGGTGAAAATCTTAAGAAAACACGTGCTTTTTTTCAACGACCAGTGGCAGACGAGGAGATGCGCGCACGTTGCGTACTTTATTTGAAGGGTGCTACAGAGCGGCGACCAGCGCGTGAATGACGAGCAAATACTCGCTGTGATAATCTG
The DNA here is from genome assembly GCA_002072015.1 of Radix auricularia. Lineage (NCBI taxonomy): Eukaryota > Metazoa > Mollusca > Gastropoda > Lymnaeidae > Radix > Radix auricularia. The sequence continues at coordinate 40,854 of MUZC01000303.1, read as the reverse complement.
CGGGGTTTAAGGGGTGATCCGCGCTGCTCGGCGTGTAGGGTCGAAACACGAGAGATGTTCTGAACGTAAATGTGGCGTCCATATGCAACTTAACAATTACAAATATGGGCAAGAGTATATCCACGCGTTGGCAGTGGGATTCTAACATATGAATTACGGACACTTCCACCCCTGACAATTCGACCCTAACATATAGAGGAAGAAGTATGATGTCACATTTAAAGCTTGCGCAATGTATCATGTTGGTCCGCAAAGACTCTGAAGACAACCAGCTCAATCTTAATTGATCTTATCTTATCTGAAACATTATAAGCGCTCCTGCTTTACGGAAGACTATTGCGTCCTACGCTTATGCATGATTTGTAACTATAATAGCTTTGCATTGTTATTTGAGTTTTGAATGTGGATAGTGTGTTGCTTTTCCGTCTTTGATCAGACAACACATCCCTCGCCCGGAACTCCAGAAGAGAAGGAGTATTTGTTCGTGTTTGCCTTTGCATGCGGAACAAGAGAAAAAAAATATATATTAGCGGAGAATAACATTAGTATTTTAGAACTTTCAAACAAATAAAACCTAAGGCTATAAAACACCTTGCTCGGATATAATTTAAAACATATTTCTTTGAATGCTTGTTTCTATGGAGCCAACAGTATCTATGCCTACACTAGCATGCAGTGGAGTCGCTAGGGGGGGGGCGGGGGGCGGGCCGCCCCGGGTGACACCATTAGGGGGGTGACACCAAAGGATAAATTTTCACTGTGTTAATTTATGTCCGAAAAAATAAGAGACACATTTTTTCCTAGAGAAAGAAATTAAGAAACACAATAAAAATACGTTAAACGCCGAAACTTTTTGACATCATTGACGAATCCCACTCCCTCTTTTTATCAGTTAACTTACAATAATAAAACCGTCCCCACAAACAAAGGTTTTTTTTCTATCTTTCTATTTTAAAAAATCATAGCATGGGTTTTGTTTTTGTTATTTTTAGGGAAAAATTATGACTTCAACGTCTTTGAGTTAATTTTTTATTTATTTATATTTTTAAGGCGTGTAAGCATATGATATGCATGTTAATGTATAGGTAGTCCTCCTGTTCGTAGTTGCCATCCTTACCAATGTTCCCTTCAAGCTCCACGGCCGCGCAGCTACATGGCAGATATCACTCGCCGACAACTTACAAAAAAAACAACAACTTTGATGTCACGAACAAGCCGGTGTGAAATTTTAATCAAAACAATTGGAGTTGTTTTGGGGGTGATAGTGTGTTGAAAGGAGGGCTTTGAAATGACAACTCAGTTTGCGCTGGACACCTGGAGAAGTATTTTTTTTTAGACGACACAGAAATCAGATGGCCTTCACGGCACTTTGCTTTACACGCATTGTTGCTCAAATTGTTGAGAAACATACAAGTACAGACTGAATACTTTTGAAGAGCTGGTCGGTTTGTATAATGACCCATAGTCATGGTCAATAAATATTTTTTTCGTAGTGTCATTCATGAAGTAGTTGGATAATTTGCCAAATTAAGCAGGCTGTTACAAAGGAAAAAATCTAACGACCACGGAGGCATACCAGTTTGTAAAATGAAGGATCAATAACCTAAGAGGCCATGAGCACCTTGGTGACAATTTTCACTGGTCAGTAGAGTCGCTAAAATGTTTTCAGGCTGTAAGGGTGAAAACATAGTCCCATTCTCAAATTCGTTGAATGTCTGAGTTGGCACGTGGACTATCATTTTTTGAAATCGACTTGATTCTATGGCGTATATTGTTGTAAGCGTTAGTCGACATGTCACATTTTAATTTCTGACAAGAAGAACTTGGTGCCCTAGTTTCTAAATAAAAAGCATTCTTTAAAAGCTATGAAGACATTTTGCAGAAACATATGGATCAGTATCGCAATTTAAATTTATGATGAATGCTAGAGGAAAAAAATAAAATGTGCGTTGATGCAGACTTTCGACAAGTTCAGTTTGCCATGACTGAAGAATAGTTCAGCGACTTTGTCACCCTTTTGGATATTTGTGCCACATTTCTTGCATCGAGCACTGATTGCAAATGTGGATTTAGCCTAATGAGTTCTATAAAAGTAAAATATAGAAATAGGTTGGAAGAGTTACATTTAGACTTGCTTATGAGGATTAAATCTTGTCAGAATGATGGACATCGGATCAACCTTGACGAAGTCTATAAAATATGGATCTCGTTGAAAGACAGACGCCAGAGTTCCCCCAGAATAGATTAGCGGCTTATGGGTATGTTGGCATTTGGTTGATTTATGCATGATAAATACCGTTGAACAGATGAACAGAAATATACATTCATAATTCTTGTTTATTTTAATACAATCTAATATATTATTTTGATAAAGAAATGTGTCACTTAATGTAGGTGCATGTATTTTTGTGAGATGTCAAAAATTTGAACACAAAAAATGGTACACTGTTAAACTTTGAACAAGTGTTGTTTTTTTAAATATATATTTAGCACAACAACCGGCAAACCTTCAAGGGAACATTGGTCCCCACTTAGCTGTTTATCTGTTATACAAACTTTTTTTTTTCATGTGGTAAAGAAATAAAAATACCTCCCTTGAAGGGAAGGAAAGTGCTGATTTACAGTGTTACAAGGTGACACAAATTTAAAATTTTGTATGTTCCCTTTATTAGCCACTGGAAGACTGGAGGAGTTCTTGGGATTTGGGGCCGTGCATAATGACGTCACGTGCCAAGGGGGGGGAGGGTGTCCCGCATCTGTGACGATGTGTGACAAGAGGGAGGGGTGTGTTTAAAAATGTAACGTTACATCAAAAACGTGCAACTTTAAATAAAGTTCCACTTAAATATTTGATTGTTTGCAATTTATTTATTGACGTTTTCAATGGTTTCACGCGTGTTATGATATTAGAGTGCATACTTACACTAAATACATATTTAAATGACAAAAAAATAACTTGCCACTTGATTATTTTTATTTAGAAGATACGGCTTGGGGGGGATTCAAAGCTTTGTGACGTCATATCGGGAAAAAAGGAACTGTGGGTCTAAGTTTTATTGACAAAGTATGACGCGAGGGGGTGGGGGATCGGCAACCTCGCGTGACGTCATTTATGGACGCCCCCTTAAGTCGTGAAGGGGTGACACCATGAGCTTCCGCCCCGGGTGACACCAACCCTAGCGACGCCCCTGCTAACATGCCCATTGACAGTAATGGGCCCCTCTGAATTAAAGTACACGTATTTTTGAAAATACATTCTATTATCTAATTGAAGTTTGATGGCTCAGGGACTAAGTCAAACATTTTTCTTTTAAAATAACGAACTCAACTCATTCCTTTCCTAACGGTTTTTTTTTCTTCTCCCTTTTAATATTCGAGAAAAAAATCCATTTACAACACTAATAAATATGTATAACTTTGTGAAAGTGAAAGTCATGATGTTTTAATTAAATAAAGTTATAACAATAATCTGCATATTATGGTTTTTAAATTAACAATAATACTAGAATCTCCATTGTACCTTTATCATTATGTATTAAAACCAGTGTATGCATCTACAAGTATTTTAGAAAGTAAAAGACACGATGTTTTAGAGACGTTAGCACTTTGGGCAAGAATTGTGGTTGACTTAGAGCATTGGGCGAAAGGGTGAGTGAGGATGGGTTTTGGCTTTTTGCATTGTCTTGCACGGGGGGTCGGTACTGGCTGACACAGAGATGGGTACTAGCTGGCACGGTGGTTGGTACTGGCTGACACGGATATGGGTACTAGCTGGCACGAAAGTCGGTACTGGCTGACACGGAGATGGGTACTAGCTGGCACGGAGGTAGGTACTGGCTGACACGGAGATGGGTACTAGCTGGTATGGGGGTAGGTACTGGCTGGCACGGAGATGGGTACTGGCTGGCACGGGGGTTGTTACTGGCTGGCACGGAGGTGGGTACTGGCTGAGACGGAGGTGGGTACTAGCTGACACGGAGGTGAGTACTGGCTGAGACGGAGGTGGGTACTAGCTGACACGGAGGTGGGTACTAGCTGGCACGGGGTAAGTACTGGCTGACACGGAGGTGGGTACTAGCTGGCACGGGGGTGGGGAGATATTGGCTGCACGTGGGCGGGTGTTGGTTGGCACGGGGCGAGTATTGGCTGGCACGTGTGCTGATAATTCATTTCGTTGACTCCTTGAAGCCTAAAGCAGTTATAAGGAATTCACTATTTGAAAACCGCACGTCCCACTAAATTTGTATCGGCCTTTTGTTAGCCCATCCCGCCACCTAACATGTAGATTTCATTTATTCAAGCCACAAATGATTCCCTGCGCCCAACTGATTTGCAAGGCAGCCATGATCAATTAACGCCCACACGCCCTTTCAACCATTAAAGCCGTGCCAGCCTTTAAAACAAGCCCGTTGGGCAGCATCAACAGACATCTCTGCGGGATCTGTCGGAATGTATCAGAACCGACTGCATGACGAGGGCCATAACACGAGACCGGAGTGACGGAGGAGTTTGGGGGGGTGGCGAGGGGAGGGGAGGGAAGAAAAAATAAGAACAACAACGAAACAACTGTTTGTTGACAAAACAAAAAATTGCATTATGGGCTGGAGATGAAATGCTCAATTTCACAACGTGACGTAATCGGATTTTTGTTTTTTAAAGGGAGACAATTATTTTGGTTTAAGCTCAGCCCATTCACACTCAACCCCCGTGGTGTGGGGACTCTACTTCCACCCCCCCCCCCCACACACACACCTTTGCTCCCCCTCTCGCCCTTCAATCTCGAAATAAGCTTTCGAATACTCTCCCCTTCTCACCCATCTCCCAAACTAAAACCTGTTATGGATTTTTCGCATTTGATCCGCGCGTGTCTCCTTGCCCTACAAAATAGCAGTTGGCTTAAAACAAGAGCGGACAAGGTGACAACACGTGTAAAAAGCCGGAAATTAACCAAGGACATGCCAGCTTCACGGGCGATTCCGGACAATTTTGTCCGTCAGCGAACAAAGCGGATAAAATCAATAACACTGACGTGGAAATAGTTTTATTATTATTTCCCCCCAACCCCCGCTACCCTCCCTTTTCTGATCTTTTTGTCCTTACGTCACCGCTGGAATCTGACGTCTTATTTTTGATTTCGACATGCCAAAGTGAAATTATTTTAACAACAGTCTTTTTTCTTTTCCTTTTTTTAAAATAAAAAAAAATCTTTTGGCCGACTATCGAAGATTAAGAGATTAACTATGGGACTCTGATCAGATAATCTGCCCTTTTGTATGCCTCAATTTATTGTGTTAATTTTTTTTTTAATCAAGAGAAGCTTCCTTTTTTTTCTTCTTCATTATTAAAATTAAAAAGAAAATAATTTAGTTGGAAATCAATGAACACAGATTTAGCAACAGAGATAAATCGGAGCTGTTCTGTCGATTTGTCAGTCATAGGAGCAGATTATTTGTAATGCCGAACCAGAGGCGTCACTAGGGGCGTGCGGAGAGTGCGAGGTGACACTATCATTTTCATAAGGTGTGACACCAAAATGTAAAATTCTTTATGTTCTCGCTATTAGGCACGTGCAGACTCAGAGAGGTTCAGGAGGGTAGGTCGTTAGGGGGTGACGCCATGAGCTACCGCAGTAGGTGACAAAAAATATAGTGAAGTCTCTGGGCCGAACCGAGATCAGTGATTTTAATTTTATGGATTAATAGCACATTTTAAGAAAAATCTTCTTTTTCCCCCCTAATGAAAATGATTGTGATGTAAAGAGATTAAATATATTTTCTTCTTCGGTATTATGTTTTGTATTGTAATTTTAAAAAAATTTACAATGGGGGGGGGGTGGGAGGAATATAACCTAACATTGGTTCAAATGTAACTAATTGGTTCATTGCTCATTGAGGTAACGAGATGACAAAATGAACAATTCCTTCTTTTCAGGCTTTATAATTAGACTATGTGCACTAGGCCGAAATTTCAAAACACACTTTTAAAATACCTGCAACATTTCATTTTCAGTAATGTGTGATATACGAATATTGAAAAGACGAGTGAGTTAATTGAAACTACAGGCAATGTCCAGCGAAGCTAGCAAGCGGATTTTTGTTTTAATCAAGCCAATAGCGAGGGTTGGGTCTCATGACTTTGATCGCCAGTGTAGCGCATCCGTCCCACCCGTAAAATTAAAGAATTAATTACAAACCCATGAGATCAAGTATTGATACAACACTCGACGGAGCCTCGCTCAAGATCTCTTACGCTGGAATCTTTAAAGGAAGGTCGGGGCGGGTGGTGCGGTGGAGACGGCATCGCACAGGTGTTGTATTAAAGATTCTCTCCTTTTGTTGAATGTAATTTCGCCTCCCCGTGTGTAAACAAACCACCCCCTCCCCTCGTGGATTATGCACACCCGAGCGCGTGTTCAAAACACATACATTAACACATACACATCTTGAAATGCTCGGTCACAAAAGAGCTCCGTGCCTCTCATTGAAACGTCCCATTATTTGCACGTAAATAAAGTCAGTCGACTTCGTTCACAGTAAGGAAGAGTGAGAGAGAGAGAGAGAGAGAGGGAAATAAAATTTAAAAAATACACCCCCCCCCTTTAACAATGTTCTGGACTTCATTGCTCCGCGAGTCTTTTCGGGGACTGGGGACTCGCTAAGAGATGAATGAAAAGACGTGTTAACAATTAAATGCAGCCAAAATAATGCACCTTGGAAGTTTCTCTCCTTTAATTTTTTTTTTTAATCTTCCGACTTCCTCCACTCGCTTGAACCGCGAGGCCTGAACGAGGGCTACACCCCCGGGGGTCACGCGGTTCCAATATTCAGATCACGACTATTGAGAGCTGTCCCCTTTGATGTCTGACTTTTTGGCCCGCAGAGATCTGATTCTGTTCAACAAAATGACTGAGCAGTGACAAAAAACCCTTGAAGACTTCAGGAGTTTCATCTTAATAAGAGGTCTGAAGTGACTCTCAAGTCTTTATCCAGATTTAGCTACATCGTTCGGAGAAATTGTGCGGCTTATTCTTAGCCTTATAGATGATGTTTGAATCAACTGATGAGAGTTATAGCTCCGACAGTAGATCAACTGATGAAATTTATAGCTCCGACAGTAGATCAACAGCTGAAAGTTATAGCTCCGACAGTAGATCAACTGATGAAATTTATAGTTTCGACAGTAGATCAACTGATGAAATTTATAGCTCCGACAGTAGATCAACTGATGAAATTTATGGTAGATTTTACAATAGATCAACAGATGAAAGGTATAGTTCCGACAGTAGATAAACTGATGAAAGTTATAGTTCCGACAGTAGATAAACTGATGAAAGTTATAGCTCTGACAGTAGATCAACTGATGAAAGTTATATTTCCGACAGTAGATAAACTGATGAAAGTTATAGTTCCGACAGTAGATAAACTGATGAAAGTTATAGTTCCGACAGTGGATAAACTGATGAAAGTTATAGTTCCGACAGTAGATAAACTGATGAGAGTTATAGTTCCGACAGTAGATAAACTGGTGAAAGTTATAGCTCCGACAGTAGATCAACTGATGAAAGTTATAGTTCCGACAGTAGATAAACTGATGAAAGTTATAGTTCCGACAGTAGATAAACTGATGAAAGTTATAGTTCTGATGAAAGTTATAGTTCCGACAGTAGATAAACTGATGAAAGTTATAGTTCCGACAGTAGATAAACTGATAAGTTAAGAGAGATAAATTAGATAGCTACAGACTTATTTTAATGATAATATAAAACATAAATTACCGTAGATAATTAAGCATGTTTTTTTTTCCTCTGATAAAAAAAATCAAATCCATCATGAAATTATTTATTTCGATTGGAGATCATTTCGTACAAAAGCTGTGGTAGCTCAGGAAAAAAAAAGGGGGGGGGGCGGAATAGCGGTTTTCAAGGGCTACAACAGATGCCATCTGTCGCCAATGTCCTTGATATTAAATCTTTTAATTAATTAATCAATGGAGAAATGGGTACATTGTATTATCTTTTTTTTAAAAAAAAGGTGAGGGGGGGGGGGCGGGTAAAATATATCTGTTATATCATCAAAGGTGATGGTTTATAGATATAGGTTTTTTAAAAATATCAATTCATTTTAATTTTCAGTTCAGCCTCAAATGTAAAGACCTACAGCGAACATTCCAGTATATTTAAAGCTGGCTTTACTTCTTGAAAGTGGCTTTACTACTTGAAAGTGGCTTTACTTCCTGAAAGTGGCTTTTCTTCTTGAAATTGCATTTTCTTCTTGAAAGTGGCTTTACTTCTTGAAAGTGGCTTTACTTCTTGAAAGTGACTTTACTTCTTGAAAGTGGATTTACTTCTTGAAAGTGGCTTTACTTCTTGAAAGTGGATTTACTTCTTGAAAGTGGATTTACTTCTTGAAAGTGGATTTACTTCTTGAAAGTGGATTTACTTCTTGTGGACCTCTTCGGAAATCAAAGTGGCCAAAGTTAACTGAACCTCTGTTCTATTTATTCATTTTTTAAAAAAATATATAAAATATTAAACATTTGAGAGCCCTTGCTGCGCCCCTTCACCCTTGAGCCTATAATCTCCAGCCTTAAAAGGAAAGGGGTCAAAACAGACCTGTTGTCGCGTTGTTGCGCCCTGTGTACCCCCATTCGTAGAAGAAGTTACTTTGAAATCTTTTAATGAAACCAACATGCCCACTTAAGGCGAGTTTTGTGCGGGCGGGTATTTGTTGTGGAGGTCCTCTGTGTTGTGTCTCCGGCGGGCGCACGGCCTCGTCTCATGCTAAATTCAATAAACAAATAGTACTTTGCGACCCTCGATATTTCCTTGCGGAGTTTTTTAATTTTTTTTTATGGCGGGCGTACACCTGCACTCACGTAAGAATGGTTCTAAGATCTTTCAAAAGCAAATAAAAAAAAAGGTGAGAGAGAGGGGGAGGCGTTGAAAGTGGTTTTTACAAAAAAAACTGACCGATAGCAACGAGTTGTATTATATCAGTACAAGAAAGCTGGACTTATTTGAGTATGTCATATATTTTAATTTACGAGTCCTTCAATTTTTGTTTAAAAAAGAAAATAATGATAATAATAATAATAATAATTTTTTTAAAAAAAAGAAAAAAACATCATTTTAACTCAGGGGTTGGCGAACATGGGTAAATTACCCCATTTCGGCTTCGAGGGTAATGCAGACTCATTGGGAAAATGTAAAAAGTAAAATGCACTCCTTTTTTTTGGATTTGGGGGGGGGGGGCAGGTTTTACGTCAACATACAATTTAATATTTGGGGTAATCATGCACGCAAGTTCGCCGACCCCTTCCCTGACGGAACAAGTGAAAACCTAGCGACCGAATATATACTGTATACATGAAGTAGTTTGGTGTTCGGTGTTTGGCTAGGCTTGGGGGGACGTGGAGGAAGGCCATTCAACAGTCCTTTGGCCTTGTAGGGTTAACACGTGATGTTTCCATCATGCTAGATGTACTACCGACGGACATTTCAATGAAATAACACGATCCTCATTATATCCCAGACCTAATGCATTATTCATGCATCTATAATTCGAATAGGGACACGCCCACAGTCACATCGTCTTTTTTAAAATTTATTTTAGCCGCTGTCGAATAAACTTACACCTGTGTTTTTTTCCTTCATGTTTACATATAGTCGTGTTCTTTCTGAAATGGTCTTGGTGGGGGAGGGGGTTAAGAGTTGTTTGTTTAAAGCGGATCTGCTTCTGATACGGCATCAATTAGGCCTGATAGAAGCCTGATAGAGGGCTGATAGAGGCCTTCTTCCACCCTGGTTTCAGAGGATGGTAGGGTGTTTTTTCGTGGGGGTTGGGGCGTGAGATTTTAAAAGGTTCTAAAGAGACAAGGCTTTTTTTCCACTATGGAGTACATGTATTTTATTTAAATAATTGTCGAATCTTGTATATATTATATGACAAATACGCACTTTATCATGGATTCAAATTAAAGAGGGAAATGCGCATTGTGGGATCTGTGGTGTGAACCATTTCATTTATAAAACTGTTCAGTTGCTGTATGATTCTGTGCGTCTTTGGGTATATATAATAGACCTCTATATGGCTGTCATGATAACTCTTGTCTGATGATTCAGTTCGAATATGGATTTCGAACTATGGGGGCAATATATATATTATATATATAATGTCTATTCTGACCATTATATTTCTGGCATCAACCCCTCCCGTCCCTTTCACTCCTCAACTAAGGCTATACTCTTGCCTGAACCTTCATGCAGTTGCTGAGAATTGTTATTGGTCATCTGTGCATCGCTTAATACACGCTGTGAGAAGTTTATATGAATGAATGAATTCTTTCTTCAAAAACGCTAACACTGTTCATGCAAGATTAGAATTAGATGCTTGATGCGCTTTGATGTTTAAAAAAAAACTATCTGAAATTGAGAAAGAAATAATTAAATTTTTCTTAAATCTGTCTTCATTGTCAAACTCTTTCAAAAACTTCGGAATTCTTTTCTTTTTTTTTTTTTTTTTAGATATACAGACGCTCCTTCTATGCAGAAGATAATTGCGTCCACAGACCATGAGAGATGATCTGTTGGCAAGTGATGCAGCGGTCACAGGCCACGGCTATAGGGGTTCCACGCATTACCCCAGCCGCCTAACTATTGTCTAGTTAGGTACCCATTCGGAGCTGGGTGACTCGGGGACTCCTCAGGCCCCGAGAACAAATCCTCACCTTCGTGTGGATTCGAACTCGTGACCATCAGTATGACAGTCGAGAGCGCTACCTCTCGACCACCACGTCCCAGTTCGGCAGTTTTGGTGCCCCCTGTTCAAGGGAGCGCAAGCAATTGGTCTTTCTCATGTGTCTATTCCCTTAAAAAACTTTCAGGAGGCACTTCGTAGAGAAACATGGCCCATTAGAGATGCATGTCCCGATGTTAATTCCTTCAATTAATACTAACTTATTCATAATATAATCGAATAGTTCTAATAGGTTTAAAAAAAGAGAAACTTCAAATAACATTTTTACGGTTATTAATTTTAATGATATATAAAATAGAGACATAATCTTGTGTCTGTTCTGTAAGTCACGGGAAGCAAGTGAAGATCCCTCAGCGTCCGGTTTAACGTGGTCTGATTTTATAAATATCCTCAATACAATCCGCGCTGCACCGTCTTGCACTTACTGCAGTCTCTGCCTGTCTTAATATTTTTGTAAAAAGGCTGTCTTTATTCACACTTTCATGAAAACAATTCATCTGCCTTGACAATGACATGTTGCCTAGATCAAGCAAAATTAGCCCAGACATTTGGTCATCCTATTGCGTCATTCCTTTCATTTTAAAAAATGGTCATGGTTCTCTGACGTTTTCAATCACTACAGTCGCATTGTCCCAAAAGATTTTTGTGAGTTATTGGTTCACTCAAAAGAAGCTGGTTGGTGTCTTAAGTGGTAGTATTTTCTACATTTCGAGACATATATATATATATTTGAATCAAATGATCTTTAAAACCTCTGCAGTTTACTTGAAGACTTCTTCACACCAGTCAACCGTCAGCCTGAACGAAACAAGGGCGGAGAAATTTGAAACAAAACATTTAACATCCGCACGCCATTATCTCTGATGGGGTTTAATTATTCTCGCTGTGAAGCTTGCACCAACTACTTTCAACTAGGCGTACAGTCGGGCGTACACAAAAGATGAGAGGCCACCTCACGCCGCACACGCTTTACGACCCCCAAAGGTGAGTGGAGGTAAAGGGGCACAGAGCGAGACGAAAATTATGAATTTTATTTGATTGACACCTGAATGGCCAATGGCATGTGTATGACAAGTCACGTGCGTAACCGTCTCCCCCGGAGAGTCCGAATATTCATCTCCCTTCAGATATGAAAGTGAAAGTGTCGCCAACATCCAACTTAACAGCGATCACCTGCCAACGGCTCTCGCCTGCCGGCCTCCCTGTGTGATTTCCTTTTCAACAGTTATCGCCCATTTCTCGTCCCTTTAGCCTCGTCGTTGAGGGTGACCCACAATTCCTTGGGAGCGGGTCGCAGACGTCAATTTCTTCGAAAAGGAAAACTCATTTTCCGTTTGATTGGGCGTCCTGTGAAACGTCAGAAATTATCGGTTGGTGTCTGCGCGTGCTCGGGAAGATGATGTCCATTCAGGCGTGTCGGACGCGTTTGTACTGTCCATTCTCTGGTCGGCGTTGTGGTCGGGCGCAGGCGCCCTTGTGACTTTCCCCCCAAGATGCGCCCACGTCGCGGGACGAGGTGAGGTCAAAACTCGAAGGTCACTCACCTAGACCACCATCCAGATATCGGGTACTTTTGTTACTTGAGCACTGCCTCCCTAACACCCCCTCCCCTTTCGCTGATGACCCCGATTTGAGGTCCCTTCCGGGTATGGGCACCCCCTGGTCCAAGGGAGTAATAAGATTGGAGCGATGTTATAATGAGATGAGATAAGGATGTTTGATGGAGATTTATTGCCCCTTACCCCCCTCCCCGAATGAAGGACTCTTATCCTCGCCGGAAGTCAGCCGCGTTGGCCTTTTCTGGACAATTGAAGGGCCGATGACGCGGGGTGCTCTTTATGACGTGCATGCGGCTGTTGAAGATCAGTTATCTGTTTCTTTTCTAGTAGGCAACCACAAAGTAAACAAACTTGTCCATCCTAAATATTTCGATATTTAAAATAGTTTTATTTTTGGTCTTTAAAGAAAAAAAAACGAGTTTGTGTGTTTTTAAAATTACTCCGAATCTTTTTTTTTTTAAAAATATTTTGAACTTGCTTCCATGTGAAAGAAAGTTGTAACAAAGTATTTTAACAAATAATACATTTAATTACCATACCTATGTTATGCTATACTAATCTTAAATGTATGCTTTCCTGTATGGCTCTGTTCAAAACTTAAGTCCGGCAAGGTGATTTAAAGACGTCAGCATTAAATGGTTAATTTAGGGCGTCTCAAAAGTTCACAAATTTCAATTGACCTTTCCTTGCCGGCTCAACTGTATTTTTACCGGCTCAACTGTATTTTTACCGGCTCAATTGTATTTTTACCGGCTCAACTGTATTTTTACCGGCTCAACTGTATTTTTATGACTTAACTTAAATAGATCGCCACATCAGTGAATGCCATTTCTTAGAAGTTAATTGTGCGGGAAATCGCCACTGACCAGAGCGAGTGAGATCGTTGTCACCACTGTGTGCCCTGGCGGATTAAACATCTTGTGTCTTTGGATTCAAAACCAATTGCACTGTTTTCAACATCGTGTATCTTGCTGGATTCAAAATATGTGTTCCTTTGAGTTCAACATCGTTTGTTCTGTTTGGTAAAACGTTTTAAGACCATTAGATCTCCCCAGACCATTAGATCTCCCCAGACCATTAGATCTCCCCAGACCATTAGATCTCCCCAGACAATTAGGTCTCCCCAGACCATTAGATCTCCCCAGACCATTAGATCTCCCCAGACCATTAGATCTCCCCAGACCATTAGATCTCCCCATACCATCAAATGCTCATAAATAATAAGCCTTTGGTAACAACGTTAAAAATAATAAAAGAAGTAAACCAAATAGGTTTGGCAATGATTACTATAAATCATACGTGATATAATAACTTAGGAGACCGTCAAAACATTGTTTGCTAATTCACATTCATTTTATGCAGTAATTAAATTCCTCCAGTTGTTTTTGCATTTAATCACTGTTTCAGTAACATGCGTATTGTTGTCAGTAACCAAGAACAACAGTCAGTTGCGGGCTCACATGCACATAATACATCAGGCTGCAATGTTTCGGGACGTAAGAGTATATAACGAGTCCGAAGTGCGTCACTGCCTGGAACCTCGACGGAATCCTTCTGCCCCCCACTCCTACCCAAACCTCGGTGAAGCTCGAAGTATTGGTCCTGTCCCCGAGAAATTGAGCGTGTTAATTAAGTTGATCGCGGGTCTCGCAGGAGGCTGTCATGTCATCAGAAGAGCACAATCAAGATTTAACCCCTGGACCCCCGGGGGCACCTTACAGGCGGCCAGTGACATCCTCGACAAAATGAGCACCGAGCGGCCCAATGTTTGAAAACGCCAAAAAGCCCGAGGGCAGGGAGGTGGTGAGGGGAGGGGGGAGGAGGAGGAGAACGAGGAGCTGAACTTGAAGAGCCGCGAGATTGACCTCTCCTGATTTCTCGGGCATCGCAGGCATGACACGAGGACGACGACTAAAACTCCGACTCGAGCTTTTCGACGAGGGGGTTTAATTTTGTTTTCATTAATTTTCTTTTCGGGGTTTTAATCTCCATTGGATCCATTTCTTCAGCACCCTCCCTCCCCTGCCCTTTCCCCTCTTATCCAATACTTCACATTTCTAGCAACTCCTACCCCTGCCCCTCCCCACACTCTTTCTCACCAACAAATCTTAATTTAGAGATTGTGAAAAAGTGGGGTGGGGCAGAAAAAAGAAGGTTTAGCAAAAGAATGAAAACATTCGATTTACGTCTCTTCGATCACGATATTGTGTGCCGTGCTTGCTTCTAGAGACCTTCATTTCCTTAGCTAGTAAATATTGCACCCGCCTCTCGAGGGGTTGTCATCAAACGGTGTTGGCCAAATTGTGGGGGCTGAGAGGAGGAGGGGTGCCAATCAGGGAGTGGGGGTTTAAAGAGAGATCCGTGAGGGGGTGTCGAGGGGTGAGTTGCGACAAGGGTGGCGGATGAGGTATGAAGTGGGGCGGAGATTTCGGAGAGGTTACTTTATTGCAATAACTGTTGGCGTTAAATTTAATTGGATATGTTTTCTTTTGTTTGAGTGATTACGTTAGGGTCGAGGTGCTGGTGAAACGCTACAGTAGGAGACAAGAGGAGCGTTGAGTGAAGCAGGGAAACGTTCACTTAAATACATATATCTATACAAGTTAATAAAACCAGTATCACCAGCAGATACGGTCTTTTGGCTTCGACCTGACAAGATAATTGCATTGAAGACACATTAAGGAAATGAAAGAAAGGTCGGTGAGACAGCGATATGGGACATAATGGGGTTGAGACTCCAATCAGGCTTATAAATTAGTGAATGGAAAAGACGTAAACGGGATAAGGGTAAGCCTGAAGTCTTAACACCTTATCCCCTTTTACGTCTTTCCCATTTACTGATATGGAACATAAGATAGTTCGCGAATTATTTGTTTTAAACTATAGCAATATGACACACATATGACCGAGAAAAATATTGCAAAAAAGTAAAACAAACTTAAAGAAAACAAATATTGAGCATAAATCAAATATAGACAATACATCCTATAAAATAAAAGGCAATTTTCTATGCGGTCATCGATAGCGATTGGTCCATCAAACTACTAAATACTTCAACAGCCAATCAGAAAATAAAAGTAATCTCATATTGAACAAGTTTACTCAGACGTTCAAAGCGAGTTAGTTTTTGTGCAGTATTCTTTTCGAAAGACTTTATTCTGAGCGGTGGACTTTAAAAAATATTTTATTGTCAAACTACGGTGCGCACATTTTTGTGTAAGCATATAAAATTGAGCTCTGTTTTTTAAGGGTACTTTCTTTATTTGATAGATGAATAGATGCGTAAAAATGTTTCATTACATTTGTAACACGATGCAAGGTTTTTTTTTTAAAAATGTGTAAATGAAGTTGTGAATTTGCTTAAATTCTGTTGTGAAACATATTTCGTTATTAATTAAAAATTCTTATTATAATTCTGGAATTAGTGTGTGAATTTTACGTGGAAAGCGATTGATCAATTCAAATATTTCTAATATAGAGATAATTTTAAACACATATATAATTAAATTCTATTCCTGTTGTCGTAATAAACTAGGAGACAGCCGGATATCGAGATATTTGCCTCTATCTGAATGTAGCAAACACTTAAAGCAGATCTGAATAGTATCCGGATATCAGTGTAGTAAGGAATTTTGGAATCAAATGAAATAAATATTTATGAATTTATAAACAAATATATGAAGGTAAAAGAGTTGGAATTTATAGTCAAAAACTTATTTTTGAGTAGTATTTTTGACGTCGTGCACATTTATGGCCGGTCGAGGCGGCTGATTGAGGGGAGGTTCAACATGCCCCCCGAAAAGACGGCGGAACGTCTATGGGCGGGCTTTGTTGCTTGTATATACATACAATGTAGGATAAAAAGCAGAGATGGACGGTACTTTACCCCATCTTGTTTAGGAAGAAGGTATTCAAATAAATTAATTTAATTCTGATTTTTTATATTTGTGTGTGTGTGTGTGTGTGTGTGTGGACTACTCATGTTTTTAAACCACAGCATTCTTCCGTAGTTCACGTTCATCTCTACTCCCTCGGCCTGCAGATAGCTTTTGATGTTAGGAATGATTGAGGTTGAAAGGAATTACGAGTTGTTCTTTGAGCCTTTCTGACCTTCCTGAAATCGTTCTAATAATGTGATGTATCAAAATAAGCGTGACTAAATTCTGCTGTTGATTATATAATTTATAAACTCATATAAAATCATATAAAATCATATAAAATCATATAAAATCATATAAAATCATATAAAATCCTATAAAATCCTATAAAATCATAAGATCATGTGTTCGCTGGAGACCTTTCCTCAGACAGTTGTGTTGAGTCTATCATTAGGGGTTAATGGGGTTTTGCGTGATTGTAATGTGTCTTCTGGTTTGGCAACGTTGTGTTGTTATATTGACAGCGTTCCTATTTTTCACGCGATGTTATGGTCTATGACATATTGACGTTTAGGAAGTCTAGTATAACATATTTGTTCTGATATTTCTCATAGATCTATTTGGTTTTGGGGGTATTTTTTTGTCTAGTTCCCACAGTACGAATTTTTTTTTATTTTTAAAAAAGTAACACCATTATGAGTTGACATGCTAACATCTTTCCAGGTGGCAGCAAAGCCCTACAGGAAGTTGTTTCATCAGCTGATATGCTTACGTCTGTCCATGCTGCAGAAACAATGCTTCATGGAAATTACTCCATCAGTTTAATGAGCTGTTATTTACCTCATCTCTCAGTCATAAATAATCGGTTACCAAAAGATTATTACATGTTGTTGTCTTCGAAACATTATCTCTTTAATTAAAAAAATATATAAAAAACAAAAAAACCAAGGGAAAAAGACAAAACTCACAACTAAACAATAGAACGATGCGCCATAAGCTGGTGCCGTAATCGGAGTGCTGTACAATGTTGCTGTTTTAAAAAAAAAATTGGGTTAGAGACATTCATATTTTTAAAAAATTAGGAACAAGACAAAAAAGAAAGTATGTAATTTCTCCAGGCCAAATATTGAATGTCGGCTCAACCAGAATTCAAAGGATTCACACCGGAGTCAAATGTTGTCAAATAAAATACAAATATTGAACAGGAGCCCGGACTCGTGTTATCACAATATTACGATCTTTGATCGGGTCCACCTTCAGCTCACTCCCACCCTACCCCAGCTCCCTTCCACCTTTTTTGTGGGTCATCGGTTTCCCTCCTCCCGCCCGCCTCCAATCTCCCGTGAAGTCACGCAAACACTCATAAATCATGGCGTGATGACAGATGTGAAACATATAAAAAATGTATTTAGAACGATACCAACGATATGAGGATAAAACCAACCATATCAATGCGATACCAACGATATGAGGACGATACCAACTATATGAGGCTAATACCAGCGATATCAGAGAGATACAAACGATATGAGTACGATACCAACGATTTCAGCTATTAATGTTGGTTGACTCCAAAGGACGGGGATGGACAAAATAAACAC
This sequence comes from Radix auricularia, assembly GCA_002072015.1. NCBI lineage: Eukaryota > Metazoa > Mollusca > Gastropoda > Lymnaeidae > Radix > Radix auricularia. The sequence continues at coordinate 23,062 of MUZC01000303.1, read as the reverse complement.
CGATGGGTATTCGAATACATTGTGTCCGAGATTTTCAACAGGATTCGATCCCCGACATACGTTCTGCTGGCATTAAGTCGTTGTCAGTAAACTAAACAACGTGTGACGGGGATGGTCGGGCGTAAAACAACAGCGACAACAAAACAGCAATCAGCATAACATTATCGCGTGTCGGGGTGGCACGAGAGTTGACCGAGGCTCGGACGATGCCACGCGTGAGTCGTCTGAGAGAGTAGCCACATCAGAAATAAAAGACGCGAGGGGTGAAAGGAACAAGATCACCGATCTGATAGATTCTCATTAGATCTGGCTGTATGGATAAATGGGTGCGGGGTTGGGACCGGGGCGAGGTTGTGGAGTAAGAGGGGAGTGGGGCTTGAGGGCTAGAGGCCCTTTGTGTGTGTGATGAGGGAGATGTAGCGATAAGCAGGAGACATCACTTGATTCTGTTGACCCGCTCGCCTTGAAGAGATGTAGGACAGATAGAGACGAGCTGGTGACGAGGGCTTTTTTTTTACACGTGGGATGGCCCGATTAATATTATGATTACTATTATTATCTTATAATATTTAGTTCGGTTGCATTATCGCCATCTATGAACAGCAACCAACTTTTTAAGGTGTGTTTGATAACTCTATGCGCCTCTCATAAAATACATCACGTTTAGACATATTAATTAAATCGTGAGGAACGCTCCTGGAGCTTTATCTTTTAAAATCTATTTTGAACTACGTGTCATAGGTGATCTTTTTCTTATCGCTTAACCCGTGGGTTGGTCCTTGTGGGTCGTTTGTGGGTCGTTGTGGCACCATAGAAGACTTTTCACTATGTCACCCCATTAATCCCGGTCCAGTTTTTCCCTTTGAAAATTGGTGAACGCCAGGCCGGTTCATTCCTTGCTGTAGTTCTACCATCTCTTCTTTTGCCTGCGTTCCCCCACAGCCCCCCCCCCACCGGACTGTAACTTGCATTGCAGTCCGTTAGAGACCTCCCGATACTGCAACGTGTGCATACCATCTTAGCTTCTTTTTCATCATTAAGGTGAGAAGGTTCTCGCAAGCACAATTGACGTCATTTATTTTTATCTGTTTTCAGACATAAAAAAAAAAGAGAGAAACTCTCTTTCAAATGGCGCGATGCTACAAAAGATTACTTTTTTTTCTCAGCGCCGGAAAGATGACGTCGAATGACACCAGCGCCACGTTTTTTTGTTGTTTTTTTTTGGGTCTCCCTTGCCATCGTGATTCCTTCGTATTTTGGAATGTAACAAGACTTTGTCATTCTGGTGGACTCGTGTAAGCAGGCGCAAAGCAGGCAGGAAAAAATTTGAAGAGGTGGTGAGATGGGTGGATGGTGGCGAGAGAAACACGAGTTCTAAGTGTGTTGTCGTGTATCGAGGGCCAGCAGGCGCGTGCCCAATCTAATGGACTGCAATACCCCCTCCCTACACCCGTCTCCCCACACTTTTCGTGAAAAATGCTCCGGTCAAGAGTCAGCTGCTTGGCAGAAGTTTTGAGGTTGATAACGAAGATTAGGACCTGATGAATGTGACCAGGGGCTGGAAGTGGGGGCTGGAAGTGGGGGCTGGAAGTGGGGGCTGGAAGTGGGGGCTGGAAGTGGGGGCTTCTTAAAATCAGCGACCCCCTCCATGATTTTCAGGTGTGGTGACACCATTTGTGAGGTCTTCTTGTACTTTTATGACTTTAGGGTGAGGTGACACCATTGGTGAGGTCTTCTTTTACTTCAATGACTTTAGGGTGAGGTGACACCAGTGGTGATTTCTTCTTGTACTTTTATGACTTTAGGGTGTGGTGACACCAGTGGTGATGTCTTCTTGTACTTTTATGACTTTAGGGTGAGGTGACACCAGTGGTGAGGTCTTCTTTTACTTTTATGACTTTATGGTGAGGTGACACCAGTGGTGAGGTCTTCTTTTACTTCCATGACTTTAGGGTGTGGTGACACCAGTGGTGAGGTCTTCTTTTACTTTTATGACTTTAGGGTGAGGTTACACCAGTGGTGATGTCTTCTTGTACTTTAATGACTTTAGGGTGTGGTGACACCAGTGGTGATGTCTTCTTTTACTTTTATGACTTTAGGGTGAGGTGAAACCAGTGGTGAGGTCTTCTTTTACTTCCATTACTTTAGGGTGTGGTGACACCAGTGGTGTGGTCTTCTTTTACTTCCATGACTTAAGGGTGTGGTGACACCAGTGGTGAGGTCTTCTTGTATTTTTATGACTTTAGGTTGAGGTGACACCAGTGGTGAGGTCTTCTTTTGACTTTTATGACTTTAGGGTGAGGTGACACCAGTGGTGATGTCTTCTTGTACTTTTATGACTTTACGGTGAGGTGACACCAGTGGTGAGGTCTTCTTGTATTTTTATGACTTTAGGGTGAGGTGACACCAGTGGTGAGGTCTTCTTTGACTTTTATGACTTTAGGGTGAGGTGACACCAGTGGTGATGTCTTCTTGTACTTTTATGACTTTAGGGTGTGGTGACACCAGTGGTGATGTCTTCTTGTACTTTTATTACTTTAGGGTGAGGTGACACCAGTGGTGAGGTCTTCTTTTACTTTTATGACTTTAGGGTGAGGTGACACCAGTGGTGAGGTCTTGTTTTATTTTATGACTTTAGGGTGAGGTGACACCAGTGGTGAGGTCTTCTTTTACTTGTATGACTTTAGGCTGTGGTGACATCAGTGGTGATGTCTTCTTTTACTTCCATGACTTTAGGGTGTGGTGACACCAGTGGTGAGGTCTTCTTGTAATTTTATGACATTAGGGTGAGGGGACACCAGTGGTGATGTCTTCTTGTACTTTTATGACTTTAGGGTGTGGTGACACCAGTGGTGATGTCTTCTTGTACTTTTATGACTTTAAGGTGAGGTGAAACCAGTGGTGAGGTCTTCTTTTACTTCCATGACTTTAGGGTGAGGTGACACCAGTGGTGAGGTCTTCTTTTACTCCCATGACTTTAGGCTGAGGTGACACCAGTGGTGACGTCTTCTTTTACTTTTATGACTTTAGGGTGTGGTGACACCAGTGGTGATGTCTTCTTGTACTTTTATGACTTTAAGGTGAGGTGAAACCAGTGGTGAGGTCTTCTTTTACTTTTATGACTTTAGGGTGTGGTGACACCAGTGGTGAAGTCGTCTTTTACTTTTATGACTTTAGGCTGAGGTGACACCAGTGGTGAGGTCTTCTTTTACTTTTATGACTTTAGGGTTAGGTGACACCAGTGGTGAGGTCTTCTTTTACTCCCATGACTTTAGGGTGAGGTGACACCAGTGGTGATGTCTTCTTTTACTTTTATGACTTTAGGGTGTGGTGACACCAGTGGTGAGGTCTTCTTTTACTTTTATGACTTTAGGGTGAGGTGACACCAGTGGTGAGGTCTTCTTTCACTTCCATGACTTTAGGGTGAGGTGACACCAGTGGTAAGGTCTTCTTTTATGTCCATGACTTTAGGGTGAGGTGACACCAGTGGTGAGGTCTTCTTTTACTTTATGACTTTAGACTGTGGTGACACCAGTGTTTTTGTGTGTGTAAAATTTCATTCATGTGTTTTCTATCACCTTTCCTCACTGCCATACGAGATAAACGCAAGCACTTTTAAAGTGTTTTTTTATTATTATTTTTTTTTTTTAGATCTCCTTGACTTTAGGCTGTGGTGACACCACAGATTAGCCCTTCTAAAAGATTGATGATTCACATGCTTTCTTATATACTGTGAATACGCCACAGCTTAAAATCAAATCAAATTACTTTTGGGCCATTTAACTGATGTTGAAACACGATGGGCTACCAGTTTGACATACTCTTCTGTAACAACAGAATTAATTTTAGACAGCTGAATTGTGTTTTCTTAAAGCGAGCCCTGACCAACATATAGAGGCTTACTTTTTAGTGTAGTTTGCTAACAGTACGAAACTATAATATTTTAAACTTTTTTAGGTAGATGGCACCACCAAAGGACCTACAAGAATCACTACTGACCTTGTTTTTACATAATTTACATTTTGGAAGTTCTCTTTTCAGACCATGCTGGGCTATGGAGTAAGTGAAGCAGCGTTCACACGTCTCTATCGACAAGACATGCTAGGGGATTTTGTCGGTATAGTACAATAGGGTTTGTCATTTCTAAAACCGGAAACCGCCATAGCTCAATGCGTAATGTTCTATTTTTATATTACATTTTAGCAGAACAATGTTTTGAGCAAAAATACAATCGAATCACAATGTTGTCAAAATTGTTAGCATAGTAAAATAACGAAACTTTTTCAAGTCCAATAAGCCGTCTTAAATTAACGGAGATTGAACAAATAGCTGATAAGATACTTCCTTCTCAATATACCTACATTTAAAAATTGACTCGTATCTTTAATTAAATTTTTATGAAATTTGTTCTTAAAACAAATATATATAGCCCCAATATTTCTATTAATGGGTTTCCGCCATATTACGACAAGACCTATACTCATCCTGTTAACTTGGCCCCAACAAATTATAGGTACCTATTAGGAGCAGGGTGAACTCATGGATAAAGCCACCACCTTCTTGGTGGAGGGATGACAACTATAGGAAGTGATGGCTTTTGGGGGAGTTGGGTAACTTTGGAAAATTCTAAGGATGGTGGGGGATGAAGGGTTGCCATTATTGTTCACTAATTTATTGTAGCATGATTTAATAGTATACCCTGATAAGATGTGAATTTATGTCAATGGGCTTCATAACAAAATAATTTCTGTAATTATATTTTCCCCACACCTACGTCTTTCACCTCATTCAACACAACATTGGTGTCTCTGTAATTTCTTTCTCTTCATTACCCATAGTCTCCCGCGTCTACCAGCCCCTACCCCTCCCCCAAACAGTCCAAACCCATCCCCGACCCGATCGCCCACCCCACCCCCACTCTCTAAAATTACCTGGCGTGTACGTCACGTGACTTGTCTAGCGGAGAGAAGCGGATGGCACTGCTGACAAAAAAAAGAGAAAGAACGAACTTGGTCGGGGGAAAAATGTTTTGTAAAACATGAAACCGAACAATCAAACCAGGACAAATACTCATCAACTAGAACAATAATCAATCCGCCGGCCCCGCGAATGTCGGACCGCAGTTTTTTCCCCCCTCCGGTTCCGGACGGCGATTCCATCAACTGGGGAAACGAACGGCGTTTCCGGCACGGTGCGAACACTAAATGGCGGCGACCGGAAGCAGGTAATCGTAGGAAATGAAGGTGCCTATACCGTGATTGGAGTCGTCCGCGGATCAGGCATTGTGACTCCGGGTGTGGTAGTTAAGACTCATTGTCAGAAAGAGGCCCAGAAGTGAAATGGTGTTTTGAAAAATGGGGGGGGGGGGGGAAGAAGAAGATTACGTCTTTCAATTCAAAGGTGAAAGGTCAATGTGGTGAGAAATCTTCAGCCTCCGAGAGAATATATTTGGGTTTTAACGGATTGCGCTTGAGCCAACACACACCAACAAAAACTTTGCTTATCCAGCGATTTAGTTTGGTATCACTTGAGGAATAAGTGGTACCAGGAGTAAGCTGACAATATGACTGTCGTGAGGGGTTTAGGCTAACATATCCAGGCCGAACCGATCAGACCAGTGGTGGAGTTTCAATCTTAAACATCTGAGTTTAGTGACTCAAATGCGCACTGTCATTGCCCGACAAACTCGCACTTTAACAGGCCAGACCACCACTGGGATTCGAACTGCCGTCATTGCAGCCAAGCCTCTGAGACAGTCTCACACCTGCGGACATCGAGTCCCGCGCTAGACATAGCCGGGGAGGAACCGGAGGCAATGTTGTATGGCACTGCTTAGCAGATGGAACAGGCTGCCCAGGTATGAGCCAAGGCCTTAAGAGGTTAGTCTTAGGCCGACAGAATGTGTTTAGTTTACTTTGTTATCAAATCCTCGCAAGGACACTCTCTTCATGATCCCGCAAGTTAAAGTCTTTGTTGACAATTAGAGACTAGCGCCGGCTCATACTTAATTCGGAAGACGTGATTTTAAAGATTAATCAACCAAGAGGACAAGAAGCGACTTGAACAGGCTTCAAAATGAATCAGTCGAGTCGACGTCAACTGTCGTATTTGCGTCTATTACTTCCTGTTCCAATCTTCCAATAACTCGTGCCCCGATACAAAGCATTGTCCACATGGACTTATTCACATTTATAGAAAACCTCAACGTTTTTCAGTAGCCATGATGATCAGAATATTAATTGTTGGATTTTTTAAAATTATTATTATTATGATTATTTTTTTTTTTTGAAAGGGCTTTAAAAAGACACATTTTCGTATGATGGGGTTTCGTATCAATGATTTATACTGTAATTGGTAATACGGAGATAAAAGCAAAATTTGTATACGTAATTTTCCATGTAAGATAATGAATATCATATTTTAGTTCCTAAAAAGTCGTGTGAACTTGGAGACAGGGCAGCGATAGGAAGAAGCTGATATCATCTAGGTAAGTAGATGAATAATATGTCAACGGGGTATGAGTGAGCCTGGCAGAGCCTAATAAAACAACGAATGTTTCCTCGTTGATGAAGGCTCTTTGCCGACACGTTTATTGTTTTGTTACGTTCTGTCAGGCTCAATCATACATCGTTTACATATTATTATTCATTTACTAATCTATAAGCCTGGTTGCCGTCTCACCCAAAGTTTGTTAACTGTCATAAATAGGTTACCCCTTGTATGGTGAAATGTGTTGTTGGGTAGATATGTAGTCTCAATTTATTGACAGTACGCTGAATTTAGTATCGATATCTTTGACATTCACGTGGCTTGGGATCCACTGCACTGTCACCTTACCACCAAGTCTTCCGAGCTTACCCACGTCTTCCAAGATGACATGGACTAAGTGGGTGCTACGTTTTTCGGACAGCAAGACCTCGAGAGCTGATCTCGAGTCAAAGAACAAGACCGTGTCAAAACCTACTAAATTCGCTAACATGCCCAGGCCGAGCAGATCAGACCAATGGTGGGGTCTAAACTGAAGGGACTAGAGTTTAGTGACCCACATGTGCACTGAGCATTGCCCAACCAACTCTTATTTTAACAGGGACTCGAACTGGCGTCATTGCCGCCAAGCCTCTCAGACGGTCACACACCTGCTGACGTCGTGCCCCACGCTAGATATAGTGGGGGAGGTTAGGGAGGCAAAAGAGTCCCACGTGAAGACAATGTTGTTTAGCACTGCTCTGCAGATGAAGCAGGTTGCCTAAGTATTAGCCAAGGCCTTAAGAGATTAGATCTCAGGTCTTAAGAATATGTGTTTAGTTTAGTATCGATATCTATTCCATGCTTTACATCCAAATATTATTATTATTTTTTTTTTTTTTTAATTTATTAATTGATATCTTTGATTGACATTCAATTTTTATTTATCTATTTTATTTCATTTTATTTTTTGAAGGTTTTCAATTATTTAAATAGAAAAATCTCACCTAACTTTGATATTATGTTGAAATTTCCTTTAAACCATATTTGGAATCTAAACAGACGTAATTTGGAAGCGTCTTGCCACATACGTATTACTTCTTCGAATAAACTTTCGATCACTGTTATGTATTTATTACTCCAAATTTAATTTATCTTAGTAAATATATATTTAAGTCCTGAAATGATACCTGTCACATCTCTATGTATTTGATGAAACATTTACTTACATCAACAAAATTATTTGTAGACTGATTCTGCTCTTTTTGTTTCTTTTAATGACGGGGATTTAGACTCTAACCGAGTCATCAGAAATGTTAACCTTCACTGGTCTTTGTGGAAATGACAAACTCTCGAGCAAAGTTGAACAGCAAACATTTTTGTGATCAAGATTTTACACCTCACATACACAGAATGATACTATATTATCCTTATCAAAATTCGATGCACGGCAATTCTGAACTGCTGCTCGGCGTTGGTCAGATATATGCACGGCCGCGAAGCCGCGCAGCTTAAAGGGAACATTGATCAATATGTTTTATACATTTTCATTTCAGGATGAGAAGAATGTTTTTCTTTTTATAAAAAAAAATGTCATGAAAGATAAATGCTGTAAATTTGTGTAATGAATTGTTTATGTGGGGCGTTTTTAAACTAACCAAAAGAAACATTTTAGATAAACTATGGGAACAGCCAGATGTTAGTTAGGCCACTTACGCCCTAGCTCGCTCATGTAATGTTATGCGCGTTCTCCGCATGTACTCATTACTTAACCTAAACACAGCTTCCGATGAAAGCAGAACATGACGCGCTTTTGACACGAGATTCATCTTCGACCGAGGACGTGGAGAGGAATACGACGTCACGAGGAGGTCAAGAGTAGGAGGGAAGCTGTCAATGGTTTGATTGCGAAAATAAAGGGGGGGGGGGCGCACGGGGGTTGGATGCTGTGCAAACATAATAGATAGACTTTTTCTTTTAATTGGGATTTTATTTATTATTATGTATTAAAAATTTTCATTTTGTTTTGGTCACACTAAAATTTGTAAATATAAGTTATTAAAACACTGATACGATTTTTAAAAAAAGTTTACTAGTGAAATTGTAATTAATTTTAATTTTCTTCTCCCCGAGGTATTTGTGTTGGTTGAACTAGTTTGTTTGATTAAACCACTTGAGCCATAAGTAAACACATCAAGTTTCATTCCGCAAATAGTATGTAGCCGTCTGCTAGAGCTAACTTCAGCAGTCGGCGGTGGTTGGCACTACAAACAAAATATAATGCCAACAGGTAGCTGTTAAATTCCGCATTAAGGAAATAAACCATGAAATTGAGTTTAAATTTTAAATTGTAATTCAATGTTCTTAACAAGCAGTGAGGAGAATATTTCATTAATTTCACTAATTATTTATGCATATAGATCTATATATGCTTCTTACGGATTTCATTTATTTTGAATTCGTTGATTTCAACAAACCCCGCATTCACTGCCGGACAAACACACTCTATCTAATGCATTTTAGGTCATTTTTATATTTCTACGAGTTGAGCTGATCTGAAAGCGGGAAACATAAAATTATTTATCGATTCCCCCCCCCCCCCTCCTTTCCTGTTTCAAAACAGCCACATAGAAAGTAAAAATGAATTAATCGGCACAAGGGATTTCTTGGTCAGAATCATCAAGTATTAGCCCTCGACCGACTGTCGGTGGAGTGATCCCATCCGTTAAGAGAACAAGCCGCCGTGCAGTGTTCCCATGCTGGGAACTCGCCCAACGACCGATGTCCTTGTTCATCATTACCTGATCGCACGGCTTGTTGGACAAGATGAAATACACCGCTTCTACAACATCCGGGGGCCCTCCGTGACGCATCGGCCAGCACTTCACAGGCAGACATGACACCGCCACCCTACCCCTCCCCCATAACCCGTGACCCTGTCCTCGGTTCTGATTGGTTGATCACATTTCGCCATCTTGACAGCCCGGATTTTAAAGTCTGTTTTGTTTCTTCTTCTTCTCTCTCTCTCTCTCCCTCCGTCTGTCTCTCTCCCTCCCCCACTCACTACCCGTTCTTTTTTTTTGCTGTTTATGGTCATGTCCAATTATGTATGCGCGCACCATGAAAAGTGATGAGGGAGATGAATCTAATTGTCTGTTGCGCAACTTGGCAGATGAACCTGAAGGCAGATGAAAGAAAGGGAATAGGATCATTTATAGAAATCAGTGGGCGTCCAACATACCTGGGAAGTTCCGGTGAATTTCATACACCCCCCCCCACCCCGAGTGTAACGTCGGCCTGTGAGTGGAGTCGTTGTTTTAAAAAAATATACCTTTTTAAAATGAATCAACGCTTGCAGTAAGCGATGCACCTCAGAACGTACAGTAACATTTTGTAGTGAAATACCTGAGGTTTTTTTCTAAGACGCAAAGACCCACACAAGTGTTTGCCTCAACCTATGCTTCATTCATTTCACTCGTTCAACTAGATTGTTTGTTTGTGAGGCTTAGGTTTTTTTTAGTGTCCGTTTGAAAGAAGTCAAGCAATCAAATGCAAATTTAAACTTTCCAAGTTTTCATTGAAATAGAAGAGGTACTGCTCCAAACACTTGATGAGCACATCGTTTGACTCAACTGTCGACATTAGACCAGAATAAACACATTGCATGTGAGCAAATAGCGAAACGCCAAGTCTGCGCTTTATATGATGTTAAGCTTTAATTGAGTTTCACCAATGGTTCTCAAATTTAACAAATCTGCAACCGCTACTTCAGCGACATAACATCATGGTCATGATTACATGGTTGGCATTGCTTGGGTGGTATTACATGGAGATTGATAGATGGTTTGCATTGCCAGGGCTACATTACATGGACATTAGTAAATGGTTGGCATGGCCCGGGTGGCATTACATGGTTGGCCTTACCTAGGTGACATTACATGGTAAGCATTACCTGGGTGTAATTACATGGTTGGTATTTTCTGCGAAGAATATAAAAAAGATCTTATTACTTAATTTAATTACAGGAAATTCATTATATGACTTTCATTACCTGACCTTCATTACTTGACCTTCATTACCTGACCTTCATTTCCTGACCTTCATTTCCTGACCTTCATTACCTGACTTCATTACCTGACCTTCATTTCCTGACCTTCATTATATGACCTTCATTTCCTGACCTTCATAACATAAGCGTCATTTCTGAAACTCACTAACCTGCAATTTATTACCCAGATTTTTAGTCAGAGGTCATTACTATGACAAGTCTTGACTTCATTACGTCAACGTTATTATTGAAACCCACTGCCTGAACCTGAACACCCCAACTGGACTAACACAGACCACAGCAGAAGTACGACAAATTTTCAACAACAAAATATAAATTCTTGGCAATAAAAGTTATTATAATTTTAAACCTTTCTGGTAAAACCATTAAAAGTAAATTTTAACAAACAAATCTCAGCTGGACCACCCTTGAATGAAGATTGGAAAACAATTCAACGCTCAATCACAATCACAATCCCCGCCCGCTGGCTTAACATACACTCTGAAATCTTCGTCGCCCTCGAGCCGACGCTCGGAATGGATTGGCTCGCGATTAGTGCACGATCTCGCCGGATTCCTCCGCGGATCTACTTCATACGTCACATTGGACGTTTAAAGGCAATAAATCGCGCCCGTTGAGCGTTTGATTCACCCCCAGCCCCTTAACCTGGAAATTGAAAACAAATATCCAAGTTTAATCCTCTTGTTCTGGCCGGGCGCTGTTGTAAAAAGGGGCGAAAACTCCCGTAAACAAACTTCTGGATCCGCCTAATGTTGTGAGAGGATTACTCGGGGATATTTGTATACAAGTAGGTCATTTCAATCTGATAAAACCCATCAGGAGGAATAGCGTTCGGGATTTCCAGAACAAAGACCGCAATCTGGTGCGAAAAAAGGCGCATGGAAATAATATCCAGGGTGCATATCATGGTGCGCATTTTACTCCTCCGTCGATTGGGTGAAAGTAGAAATGTTGGTCAAAGCATGCGTGATTTCTGAATTCACAGGTGGTATATATTGTAAGACAGATTTTAGACTGTGAAAAAGCTTTCAAATAAAGAACAAGGTACTCAAAATATGTTTGAGCCTGCAAACAGTCTTAAATAAGATAAACAGATATTTGGTATTCATGCATGGTAGGCATGGGCCAGATAATACGTCACAGAAAGTTGCACAAAGGATTTGGGTGATTAAAACAGTATTTGTTCAGCTTTGTTTTTTTTATAAAAAAATCGCAATACAAGAGAAAAATAATTAAGTACGAGGGGCCGGGAGCAAGAAGAGAAACGAAATAAGAAAGATGGGCAAAAAGTATACTTTCCAAAAACACAGAGAATGATATCTGTGTACAATTAGCTCACTTTACACTGCAGGTATTTGTAGGAATCTGCCAAATATGTTCCTTGTATTACCGTCCCCACACCCTACTATCATGCCACGCATTTGTCCCAAAGCATAAATTACCACACAAAAAACCACAAAAAACAAGTAACGCTGAAATGGTTTAGTGAAGATTGACATAATTAAACGCCGTGCGCATCAACGTGATTAGAAACTTTATTTAAGTTGCCTCCCGAGATTTCATTAAAGTTAAACCAACACTGTTCATAAATCTTTACTATTTTTAAAGTTTGAAAAAGTTTTTAATCCTTTGTACATACTGTGGCCTAGTTTGAGAACCTCTGGAGGTTTTCGCATAGCCGTTTCATTTATTGCTCGTTGTGTAACCAGAAATGTTAACGCCGGTGTTAATGCTAAATTCAACCGGGGGACCGACCATTCATCACCGCCCCGAAAGTGATACCCAACAAAAAGTGTATCAGCATAATTTTTGTATGGTAATATCCATGTTTGGATATTCGCTCATCCGACAACATTATTTGCGGATGATTGATGGGTCCGGCCCTCAAAAAGGCCTTGACAAAAATTCGTTTTGGGGAATGGAGCAGGGGTTCTTACACGAGGACAGGATGACCCGAGTGGTTGTGGGATGTTAAAGAGACTCTGGGCGTTGCTCAAAAGTAAATAATTGTTTTTTTCGCAGTTTTGTCCCCACGAAATATACGAATTATATCGGTGAGGTGTGTGTGGGCGGGTGGAAGGAGAGAGAGAGAGAGGGGGGAGAGGGAAGGGGGAGAGAAGTTAGCTCTTGAGAATTGTTTTAAAACAAAAAAAGTTTTCCTGCCAATAAAAAAAAATTAAGTCCAATAAATTACTAGTTTATTAGTATAAATATAAAGGGAAATAAGGGGAATATTTGACGGCCAAGCTTAAGGGGCGGGCAGGTAGTTAGCATGGGGCAATCCGTCACTTGTTGAAAAGCCTCACGTTATGCAAAGATGGAGCCTGTCATAAATGCACCATTAGCCGCAACTCGGAGATGGCTAAATTTAGTTCTGACTGCCAAGGGGGGCGAGAGTAACTAACACTTGGGTCACCTCTGGACTGAATGTCATGGTTGCAGGATTCATTAGCAGTGGACAGATTACCCAAGACTTGCCAGTGCCAGTGATACCACTTTAAAGGGCTCATGAGACCGATCGTCAAGATGCAGTCGGGGACGCACTTTTCGTTTGAAATGCGAAACTGTGCGAAAAGGTATAATGTTGGTATTCAGTATCCTTCTTCTCGCTAAACTTTTGTCGTGTCTCTAAGCATGATCAGGAAAACCATTACCAGTATGTGCCAAAATCAAAGTAGAAGATCAATAATTGCTTAACAAAGCTCAAAGTCATTGAAAGTCTCCGATGAGAACAGTCTTTTGTTCATTTTGGTGAGTTTCAGACTTCAAGAGATGGCTCTTCATTCTCTACTAATTGGCTCTTAAACTTCCACCACATGGCTCATTACTCATCAACGCATGTGTCTTCACCATTTGCTCTACCAGATATGGTCAGAGAACGAAACATAACCAAAAAAAAACCAAACAATTTCTTCAGCAAATGATTTATCTTTTCGGGGAGTTGTGTGAATCACTCAGTCACCATACAACTGTGGGACATGAAGGAACAACCTCAACAACCACAGACAACAAGAGCATGTCTTGTGTAACATCTTCATCAAGCCTTGCTCGCTATCCGTGTACAGAATCATTCCCCGTGTATCCGGGTTGTTAACAGCCGTGTTCGACTGAATAATTTTTTAATAATAAAAATACAAACGGAAAAAAAAAGTTTACGATAGCGACTTCCGGGTGGTCCGATTTTACGGCTTTCGATATATCTTGAAAGGCAATGATTTGATGCAAATAAATGGCATGGGTTGCACTACGTGTTTCAGTTACTTGTGTTTTACTTATACTCTTATAAAGATGAACTAAAGAATCATTATAGTCTTTGTAATAGTCTACTATTGTGGGCATATACCATACTCGACAAATTCTATTTCTTAATTTAACAACAATCCAATAAAAAAATAAGTTAAACTCCACACCCACACACTCACAACCAGATATTCAACCCCCTCCCCCACACACACAACCACACAAGCAAAAAGAGACGGAAATATATTCCCTTGCCCAGAATGGCCGGAAATGCCCAAACGTCCATGATGGCGCCACGAAATCATATTTTTTCTCTCTTCTTTTACGCAATTTCCGTCGCTTCTGCTGCGAGGACTGGCTTTAATTTGGAAGGTTGCGTGCTAAAGTGTTGGAGCGTTTTGTCCTACCCCTTGGTCCTACTGTTTAATGGGGTCTCGTGCCGGCTGTTTCAGTCAGGCGTGGGGGCAAAGTGGTCGTGACTCTAATCGCCGTTTACGTCTGGTCCGGTTGGAAATTACGGCAGAACACGACACTTGGTCGGAACCAGTTTCTATAGAATTGAACCCCCCCCCCCCCCACCATTTTTCTTCTCCCCGATCGCAAACCCACCTCAGTTATTTTATTTGGCATAGGTTCCCCCACGTCCCCCACACTTTTTTGTTTTCAATTCAGTATGGAAGAGTAAAAGCCTTAATGACGCCTCTCTTATGTTGGGACATTTGTTCTATTCGAAATAACTTTCAGTTAATCGGAAGCGGATGCAACAAAATTACCATCTCCTGAAGCTACTTAATTAAAAAAACAACAAAAACAACCTTGCATTCATGTTTGTGCCATAGACAACTCTACCCTTCAGAAAACCAAGGTAGCTCACCGCACTTTTTTTTTCACGACATCACTGAACTACACCATGTTAATTTTAAGGATGGCATTTTTAGCATATGTTGAGAATTTTGACTTGGTTAATTACGGTACAGTTACTAAGACATGCCGATTTTATAACTGTTGAATTTTGTTTTCAACAAGAAAACAACAGTTGTGTTGTTACAAATTTCGTAGCTCATTGAAGGAGCACAATCTTTTCAATCATATTGAAAAGGTGGTTAAATTATATCTGAATTCCCTTTATTAAAACATGGACGAATTGATTAAGTTTTAGTTGACCACTATTTATCCCCACAAATTTGACGCTGCTCAGAATTTTAACCATGACCGGACAAAATGGACAACACGTTTTTTTTTTAGCCTGAAGATAGGAACGTTCGAGATCCTGTCTCTCTTATTATCTGAAGTGACAAACGTTCGAGATCCTAACAAAACTGTCTCTCTTATTATCTGAAGTGACAAACATTCGAGAAACTATAAAAAAAAATGTGTCTCTTATTGTCTGAAGTGATAAACGTTCGAGATCCTATCAAGAAAACATTGCTGAAGCCTCACTTAAACATTAAAATAATTGATCTACAAAATAAACAAGAAATAGAGAAAGATAACTCTAGTTAACTTTATATTTGATGTGAGCATCTTTCACAAATCTTCTCTGCTCGTACTTGTCAAGGAAAGGAATTTTAAAATTACTGAAATTATGTATAATGATGAATTTGAAATGTAAACTTTTCAATTGCATCAAGTTAGCTAAAAAAAAACAACAACTCAACTACATGTTACCAAATCGACTTAATCTTCAAAATATTAAAATATTCATTATAGCATTGATCACGAAAAAATTTGCAGCAAAAACAACAACATACACGCAGAGGAACAATTTTATCTCGACCTCGGTTAACTCGCAAATCTTGCTAAATTTAACTTTTTTTTTCGAGCGAACCGCAAAAATCTGTCTTCGTCTTTGCTTTCTCACATCGGTTATGCCGAATTCTTTGATGTCGACGAAACCTAATATCGTGAGTTCAAAAAAGAGTCAAATTGAGTCAAAGAAAGTCAAATAGAGTCAAAGAGAGTCAAAGAGAGTCAAAGAGAGTCAAAGATGGTCAAAGAGAGTCAAAGAGAGTTAAAGAAAGTAAAAGAAAGTCAAAGAGAGTCAAAGAGAGTCAAAGAGAGTTAAAGAAAGTCAAAGAGAGTCAAAGAGAGTCAAAGAGAGTCAAAGAGAGTTAAAGAAAGTCAAAGAAAGTCAAAGAGAGTCAAAGAGAGTCAAAGAGAGTCAAACAGAGTTAAAGAAAGTCAAAGAGAGTCAAAGAGAGTCAAAGAGAGTCAAAGAGAGTCAAAGAAAGTCAAATAGAGTCAAAGAGAGTCAAATAGAGTCAAAGAAAGTAAAAGAAAGTCAAAGAGAGTCAAAGAGAGTCAAATAGAGTCAAGGATAGTCAAATAGAGTCAAAGAAAGTAAAAGAAAGTCAAATAGAGTCAAAGAGAGTCAAAGAGAGTCAAAGAAAGTAAAAGAAAGTCAAAGAGAGTCAAAGATAGTCAAATAGAGTCAAAGAGAGTCAAATAGAGTCAAAGAGATTCAAAGAGAGTCAAAGAAAGTCAAAGAGAGTCAAAGAAAGTCAAAGCTAGTTAAAGTGTCAATTCTAAGTTGGTTACCATGATCCTCTGGATCAACTCTTTCAGAAGTATATTTTGTGGTAAAATTATTATATTTCACTATATGTTCAATGTTGTAGAAATCTTGACATACATTTCCGTCCTTAAGTTTTAAACTTTCAATCAACACTAAATGTAATCCAAATAAATTTTTAAAACATAATTTTAAAATCTTCATCTTTCTATTAATGACGTTTTGCATCGTCAACAGATCTATGTGTTCTAATTTCATTGAGCTAGTACATGTCGGTCTTTAAAACTATCTTAAATTGAATGAAATTCAAAATATACAAGACTTACGTTGTCTAAGTCCCAGTGGCGTAGCTATAAGAGTGAATCCAAATTAGAAAGTCGTCCCGGCCCCCACATGAGGGAAGCTCCCCGAAGGAGTGTCCGACAAAGTACTCAAATGCTACATTCCCATATTGAATCTAAATATCTTATGATTTGATTTATCGAATTATATACGAAGGATGTAAAATAAACATAATTTAGATTAGTAGCATGCACCTTTGTTTTTTGTAGCAGTTTTGCTAGACAAGTCTTTTTATTTTATCATCTATAACCCTAAACCCAAACAACCAAAAATGAACTTGAACTCCATACATTTAAAAAATAGTGCTTTCTTTTAAACGAACTGAATGTTAATATAAAGTATAAAGTATATAATTAATTAAATAGAACACATTGAAGGTATTTTTAGTGCGTGTAATGTTTTAAGAGCATAACTGGGGTTTCCGCGCTCTTGGCAAATTCACTTTTGGCACCCTTGAGAAATAGGGAACATACAAAATTAATAAAGAATAAATTGACTATTGAAAAATTAGCCCTCGGCGACCTTGGCTACTGCCTCGGTCCGGAGTCGTTGTTACGCCTCTGAATGTTACATCGAGTCCCGCCACCATCGATGCACATCTCGCGCACACCCCTAATCAGCTTTCCACATACTCGCAAGGGTATGCTCAGTCCAGGCTGAGAAGCCTTACTTTACATTGCATTCCAGCTGTTTAGGTGTTTTATCTTCTTTATCTCTTATGAAAGCTCATGTTAATCTTTGTAAGCACGTGTAATACAAATAACAGTAGTAGTAGTTGTAATAATAATACTAATAATAATAATAACCACAATAATAATAATAATAAGAATTGAAAAATGATGATATAATTTAATAATGATAGCAATACTGATAATAACAACTAGTATTAATATTATTATAACGACTGTTCTTAAGATAGCATCTGCTCACACATGACGTCATGCGAACTGAATTCAAAGTGACCGTCACCAGTTATCCAGACAAGTGCCGGGCAGCGCTCTTTCTATTTTAAAACTTTATCACGTCAAACATCGACACCCCAGCCACTACGGCACCCCATTTTCATTCAAGCACCCTCACCACTTCAAGAGTAAACCCAACACCAGCCATATTGTGCCCTAATGGAGCGACAATTAGTATCCTTTTTCCCCTCGGGATAAGGGGTGAGGGTGGGGGCCCTGGAAATTAATCGCCCCGGACCTGTAGTGGCCGAATTTGATATCACCACCGGAGGTCGCTGCGGTAGCAGGATTTTAGTGATGTGGTGGGGGTGTGGGGGGGTTTAGCGGTGCGGTGACTGCGTCTGGTGTGTGGAGATACTATCCTCAACACAACGTTTTGGCAGTGACACTATGACTTTAATATAGTACAGGACTTGAAAGTGTGGAGACACCATGACAATAGTATAGGACCTTGGTGTGTGGAGACATCATGACTGTAGTATAGGACCTTGTTGTGTGGAGACACCATGACTAGAGTATAGGAACTTGGTGGGTAGAGACACCATGACTAGAGTATTGGACCTAGGTGTGTGGAGACATCATGACTGTAGTATAGGACCTTGTTGAGTGGAGACACCATGACTATAGAATAGGACCTTGGTGTGTGGAGACACCATGACTAGAGTATAGGAACTTGGTGGGTAGAGACACCATGACTAGAGTATTGGACCTTGGTGTGGAGACACCATGACTATAGTATAAGACCATCCTCACACATTGTATTTGGAAATTTCAGATCGTCAGAAAAAGCAACAACAAAAGCCTAAACATTAACATTTTCATACTCTCAACGTCGCAGGTAAGCGTATCCACAATTTCAAGGTGCGTTCTCTTAATGACGTATTTTTGTGTCTCTTTAAACTGGCAACTGGCGTGAACTGTGATTCTCTGGCCACACGTTAAACTCCGAGTGGGGACTGTGATTGTCTGGCAAGACGTTAAACTCCGAGTGGGGACTGTGATTGTCTGCCAAGACGTTAAACTCCGAGTGGGGACTGTGATTGTCTGGCAAGACGTTAAACTCCGAGTGGGGACTGTGATTGTCTGGCAAGACGTTAAACTCCGAGTGGGGACTGTGATTGTCTGACCAAGCGTTAAACTCCGAGTTGGGACTGTGATTCTTTGGCCAGACGTTAAACTCCGAGTGGGGACTGTGATTGTCTGACCAAGCGTTAAACTCCGAGTCGGGATTGTGATTTTTTTGGCCAGACGTTAAACTCCGAGCGTGGACTGTGATTCTCTGGCCAGAAGTTAAACTCCCTGACCAGACTGGGAACCATGAGAAGAACTAGGATGCCGGTCCTGTAAGTCACAGTTTCTTTCAATTGATGAGATGCAGAGCTTCTATAGAGACCTAGAAGGCTTTGGTATGCTCAGCGGTTGTGATACTTAGTTTATGCATAGCATGTGTATGTGCGTGTGTGTGTGGGGGTGTGTGAGAGAGAGAGAGAGAGAGAGAGAGAGTGAGGGGAGGCACACAAAAAAAGTGGTTGGCCCGAGCTCTATTTCAGATTATTAAACCTGTTTAATAATTGTCTTTTCTTCAGAGCACTTTCAAGACGATATTTCTCGCTGTGTGGGTGGTGGGGGTGAGGGGTGGGCCGAGCTGATTTCACCCCGCTCTTCTGTTTGTCATCTTGTTTGTCTCCCGGGACTCAAGACGACGCCCCTATACCCACGGCATATCCCACCACCCCGAAATCCCCCGCCCCCTTCAAACCTGGATGAGCCTGGGTCCCCGATGTGTCGGTGCTGATTGCATGCGCTATCTCACGAGGTCCAGATGTCTAACACACTCCGCCACTTTAAACAAAGACTTAAAAACCGTGAAAAGCTTTTAAGAGAAGGTATCGGCACCTCTCGAGGGAGGGCGGAGGGGGAGGCCAAGGGGGTTTCTGGGCACGAGGTGCGGGGGGTCCACCCCTTTTCATTGTTGGCTATTGAGATAGGGTGGAAAGGGGAGATGGCACCAGAGGTTCTTGAGTATTTGTTCACTGGGCCACTTGGGGACGCAGGGCTCAGGGTTCTAATAACGGGGTCAGAATTCAAGCGTTTAATAATCAGACTTGATGAGTCGCCAAGGGGTTGGGGAGGGGGGGAAGACACACACTGGACGGGGCGCTTATTGGACACGGGATCTGTGGTTGCCGGAAGATGTGATCCTCCTGGTGTTCGGTCGGTAGCCACGGGGGTCAACATGCGTATTAGTGCTACTGCGTCTTGACGGGTGGTCTATGTAGCCACGGGCGACCATGATGTTAGGGCTACTTTCTTTTGACGGTTGGTCTAAGTAGCCACGGGCGAGCATGTTAGGGCTACTTTATATTGACGGGTGGTCTATGTAGCCACGGGCGACCATGATGTTAGGGGTACTTTGTTTTGACGGTTGGTCTAAGAAGCCACGGGGGAGCATGATGTTAGGGCTGCTGTGTATTGGCAGTGGTCTAGGTATCTTGCGTGTTAGGACTACTTTCTATTGAAGGGTTATCTCGGTAGCCATGGATGAGCATGCGTGTTAGTGCTACTTTCTATTGATGAGTTGTCTAGGTAGCCATGGGTGAATGTTTAATTGGAGGTATGTGTCGTTATTGTAGGGTTTGACTCCCGGGGTCCGGAGGAGTGGTGTTAAAAGCGGGAGGGGACAAGGCACGAACAAAGTTTGCAAATGGACGTGTAAAATCAGTTATTAAAATGGTTAATTAAAATATTTTTTAAAAACCGTTTAACGCAAAGAACGGTGGCCATAAATAATGCCGTTTTGCTTTAATTCAAAAATAATATTTTTATTATGTAAAATTCTTAAATTTTGAAAAGGAAGCATAACAGTAAAAGACGAATCTTTCACTTCTAAAAACAAATGTGTTTTAATTGTTGGTGAATAATACTGATTTATTACCACACGTAAATAATCAATAAGACCAATTTAGTTTAATTTACGTATATGCAATAACAATGCTTAAAGCAAAATGGTTTCCCCCTTTTATAAAATCTAATTTGAAAGATGTAATCCACAAAAGTTCATAACATTGCAGATATCTATATGTCTGATTTTCACCAAGGTATAGATTTTTAAAAGCAAACCACTTGTCCTCTGAGAGCATCCACCTTCCCATTTATTCATCCCCTAAGTCCTTCTCTGCAAGTGAAACTCAACTTCACGCTAACAATCGCCAAAACCAATACATTAAAAAATTTTTTTTAAAATCCTCTGCACGGAGTTGAAGTAAAAACCCTCGACAAACGGCTCGAGTTTTAAACCCCCGAACAAATAACTAATGCTCGCACCGTGACCTCCTGCAGGCGACCGTTCGCACCCGTGAGCACCGCGCCGGCCTGACAAGGAACCAGGATGCTCGCTTAAGGGGCGCAGATTAAATTAGACGCCGAGCGTGGCCCCAAGATGGCCGCCCCGGCACATAATAGGAGTGCAGACCCTGGCCAGGGAATAAAATTAGCTGTCTGTCGGCTTAAGACTGGTAGAGCTGTCAATCAGAGAGCGACTCGGCACCTCGAATTTTTTTTTTTTTAATTCACCCCACCCCCTCCAACTCCCTCTCTACGAGACGATCTTCATGGGATGGGGAAGAAGGAGGGGGAAAAAAGTTTGCGTTTGTGTGTGTGTGTGTGGGGGGGGGCTGGGTGAAATAAGAGAATTAAAATTTGAAAACGTTTAGGTAATGAAGCCAGTGGGAGACGGTCTACCCGCCTACCCTCTGTGTCCAGGCTTGAGCAGTTGAACAAAATTTAATATCTGCCGGATATTCAATTCAGTCGGTTAAACTTTAGCGATATTAAAAATTTTGACGGGGTGATTTTAGCAAAGCAAAACTGAAGCTTACCATATATAACATGAGTTTTGGGCGGTCTGGTAAAATAATATCCGATTAAAAAGCAAAAACCCTAATCCTAACAGAATATTTTACACTGAACGCGAATCTGCAACTATCAATTAATATTTTTTTTTAAAATTTATTTTTAAATTAACAATAGATCTAGATTCTCTAGATAGACTACATGGTGCGTAAAATACTCTTTTTGTTTTGCGGAAATTGACTTATAGGGATGTTCATAAAATGGCGGAAATCTATTAATAGAAATATTTTATCTAAATTTATCTTTTTTAAGGACCAAGTTCATAAAAAAATAATAAAAGATACGAGTCAATACGTGAATGAAGGTATATTGAGAATGGTTGATCTTATCTGCTAATTTTTAATTCTTCGTTAGTTTAAGACAGCTTATTGGACTTGCAAAATAAAAAAAAAACAAGTTCGTAATTTTACTAAGCTCACAATTTTGAGAACATAGTGATTTGACTGAATTTATCCCTCAAAACATTGTTCTGCTAAAATGTAATCTAAAAATAGAACATTATGAAATGAGCTATGACGTTTTCCGGTTTTAGAAATGAAGAACCCTATTGACAAAAATAAACCCGGGATGAAAATGAAAGGTGTGCTTTCAATATTGTAATTGTGTCAGTACACTTCTGACACCATTTAGAAGTAATTGCGAGTCAAGAAACACGACTTGAACTCATTGTGGTGGTTTGGGTAGCAACTCCTTAATTAATCTGCTTAATCAAATCCCTGTGACATCGTAAACCCATACATTTTATAGCCAGCCATCCTCTCAGTTCAGCACCGCACACTGTTACACGTCACATCACAAATCACGTGTTTCATACTCAGTCAACTCGCACGCTCATTTTATGTCAACACAACAGCACGTCTCTTACAAATATTAAGTAAAGTAGTTCAGGAAGTGTTGTTTTACGGTGGCTGTGTGCTACTGGTGTAACTATAAAGCTAACTGGCGTAACTATAAAGCTAACTGGCGTTACTATAAAGCTGACTGGCGTTACTATAAATCTAACTGGCGTTACTATAAAGCTAACTGGCGTTACTATAAAGCTGACTGGCGTTACTATAAAGCTAACTGGCGTTACTATAAAGCTGACTGGCGTTTCTATAAAGCTAACTAGCGATACCCAAAAGTTTGTTTTTGAAATTTAGTTAATTAAATGGGGAGGTTAAACGGTGCCCCAGATTATCTTCTTTTATCATTGACCAATGCACAGGCCTTTCTTTTTTGATCATTGATTGACGCACATGATTTTCATATTTACTAATTGGCTGATGCAGGGGCTTTTCTTCTTTAATTGTCGAACACTCTGAAAGCCATTGGCTAAGCCTGATAAGGTATACAGAGACTGTCTTTAAAAAGTCTTATTAAGTTTGACAATGCTCGACATTAAAACTTGATTTCATTTTTCTTAAAGTTTAAAAATTTATAATTTAAAAAAAAAAATTGTTGTAGATTACTTTGTTTGGTTGCATCAATCTATTCAGCGTCATTTATTCAACAGTTTGGCTTCAATGCGCCACACACCGCTCTCGGTCCGTCTTATCTTGTACACAAGGTTTCCTCTTG
>MUZC01000302.1:283854-301372 GCA_002072015.1 Radix auricularia | reverse complement strand
CAACCCAACCCAACGGTGATGCACCATCGTCTCGCGAGACGGAAGGATGCCGGATAAATTATCTTCTAATATTCTTAATTTAATGTTTGATAGCTATCAAAACGTGCAGTGACAATTCATCATTCAAAAGCTCAAACAAATAAAATGTAGTCGTGGGCCGAATCTGGCCCGCGGCCGTAGTTTAGTAACCCTTGATTTTCATAACTGTTTTATCACGACATATATTAAATGTTAACAGTATCATCATTTGGTTTAACTTTTTAGGAAACTCTTTTACAAAACAAATAAGTTATACTACGTTCTATAATAAAGAGATAAGAAGGGAAAGAGATATAGCCTATTAGTTTTAAAATGTTTGAATTGTGTCAATAAAAACCCCTCTACCAACAACTACAGTGTGAACTTAAAAATATTATTGTATTAAAGTAAAATTAAAATCACAAGAATAATTTCTAAAAATATCCTGCTTGTAATTCGCTAATTCTCCTAAATTGCCGACGTTTGGCACAAATTATTTACATGTACACATTTTACTCACAAAGTTTCTTTCAAATTTAAGGTTTACATTGTCATCGGTGGCTAGGAAAAGAAATGATTCTAAAAAGCACACGAGCAATTCAAGTGATAGTTTCACTACCGCAAATGCTTTTATACTGTGACGGCGTTGCCCAAACTTACGTAAGTGTCGTCATTTTTGTAAAGAGTATTTCCTTATCAAACAATTCAAGTGGGACACAATAAAGCTATTAGTTTCATGCTGTTTACATTCTTCCATTCCTGATAAAAGACTTAGGCCTATTGAAACTAGATTACAGAAGGCAGGAAGTAATGTTTCATGTCATTTCTAGAATAAAATGGGAGAGAAGTTTCAGTTTGCTATTGTAAGATCCTACCAGGGCCAATGTAATTGGGAAAGATTATAGCACAAGAAGATTTTAAACAGTGATGACTAATAGAGCATTGTTGTTATCTCGATGTAAAGAATAAATGCATTATAAAATGAATGGCGTAATATAATCCGTGCATAGGATGCAACATATTTTCTTCATCATCATCGTCTGGGGCATAGGCTTCCCAAAGCGTTCCGATCCACAGTTATGCCGAAAATGTTTGGGTTTTGCCTCCAGTTCCCTTCTCCAAGTAATCCTGGGTCGATCACTTTTTCTCTTGCCCTGGGGTTTCCAAGTGAATTCTTGCCTGGTGATACCGAATGTAGACTTTCTGAGGTTGTGGTTAATCCATCTCCATCCTGGCAGTCAGATAAACCCTTCCTCTGGTTATTAATCCGTCAATAAAATTAATAGCGTAAACTTAAAATCATATTTTTGAAAAGACTTCTGCATATTTTTGATGGAACCGATACATTCCAGTTGCATTAATTAATTCAAATATGTTTCCTTTGATTCAACACTGTTAAAGTGAGTATCTCTGCTAGATTCTTTTGTCAAAACAACTCTTTTATACATGAACGAACAAGAACTAATTTTTAAATAAAACTTAAAAACAAATCCATAGTTACAACGATACACGCGTACATGTGAGGTTGTCAAGCGCATGACTTGTGTGAGGTTGTCAAGCGAAAGTGTGTGGTTGGCAAGCGCATGACTTATGTGTGGTTATCAAGTGCATGTGTGTGGTTGTCAAGTGCATGTGTGTGGTTGTCAAGTGCATGACATGTGTGTGGTTATCAAGCGCATGACTTGTGAGGTTGTCAAGCGCATGTGTGTGGTTGTCAAGTGCATGCGTGTGGTTGTCAAGTGCATGTGTGTGGTTGTCAAGTGCATGAGTGTGGTTGTCAAGTGCATGTGTGTGGTTGTCAAGCGCATGACTTGTGTCTGGTTGTCAAGCGCATGTGTGTGGTTATCAACCGCATGACATGTGTGTGGTTATCAACCGCATGACATGTGTGTGGTTGTCAAGCGCATGACTTGTGTGTGGTTGTCAAGCGCATGACATGTGTGTGGTTGTCAAGCGCATGTGTGTGGTTGTCAAGCGCATGTGTGTGGTTGTCAAGCGCATGTGTGTGGTTATCAAGCACATGACACTTGTGTGGTTATCAAACGCATGTGTTTGGTTGTCAAACGCATGACATGTGTGTGGTTGTCAAACGCATGACTTGTGTGTGGTTGTCAAGCGCATGACATGTGTTTTTGCTGCCAAGCCTATTTGAGTATTTGTCAAGCGCATATCTGGGGTCGTCAATTTATCAAGATAACCAGAAATGGTAACTAAAAACTGACGAAGGAAACTCAGTAAGAATGTACTAATATGGAGTTATATGTCAAGACATTAAAGACTTTCATTAAAGTAAAGTATTTGCGATTATTCAAATCCAGTTCTCAAACATTTATTCGCCAATTTCCAAAGATAAAACTTTTTAATGTGATCACATGATTTGAATGAGAAGAAAGGCTGACCATTATTTAGATGAAGTCTCAACAAGTTTAACCTTAGCGATCTCTGTCTTTTTCAAAATAGCTTTTTTCTCTTTCATTTCCTAACATCAATGTTTTAAATTTTAACTGATACTTTGTCATTTGGGTTTTAAATACAACAAATGTTACGATAACCTATTTTTTGTCAATAATTAAATCACTTATAACACTTTGGTGTAACATGTATCAAACTCAAATGTAGTTCTTGCAGAATTTGGTTACGGGCTGGAGTTTCTTTTGAGAGGTCGAATGGTCAGCAATGATTTATTATTCCATGCATTGACATCTCTTTTGTGGTTCTGCTATCATATCTTTGTGCAATTTTGGCAGAATTCCAGCTCTAAAGCCATGTCTTACAACGCAATCTGAGTGTTCTTAAGTCAAACAATGGTCCTTCAACATATCTGAAAGACTTAAAACCTGATTTAGTGTCAATAATTTACATCTCACAATTAGTAATTTATAAAACAACTCCAATAAATATTTCATTTTTAAAAAACTAACGAGTTTGATGTTTGAAAAAAAACAAAAGAAACATAAGTATTTTAACTTACTTACTTGCATTTTGTGGTGCGTGAACAGCAAATTGGGAATCACCGAAACAAGGAGGAAGTGATTTTCTTATAAATGATTTTTTTTTTTTTTAAATTCTCAATTGATAACAAGCACAGGTCACGTGATTTCGTGTTTAAGGTCACAAATAAATTAAAATCTTACCAGTGGTGGTGTTCTCGGGGCAAGAGGTTGATTACACCTGGAGGCACTTTTTTTCAAGTGGCTAATTCTCCGTCGTTAATTGGCTACTATACATACATGTTTTTAAGTGGTTGGATATTTTTTATTGAAGTAAAAGAGAAGACAATGTAGAATTTATAAAAATGATATGAAGGAACTATCCTGCTACAGTTTGAAGTTTATATTTCCAAAAATTCAATCTGATACTGCATGTATATTTTCTGATACTAATGATACTTAACTGAAAAACAAAAAAATAGAAGTAGCCTTATATCTTTAAACTTTTGTACTTGTACCTGTAATTAGTTTTTGAAGTTTTTCAGCCACTCATTTAGTAGAAACACTTTCAGTGCTATATTCAATCAAACTTCAACAGCAGCAAATCAAATATCAATGTGTAGAAACTTAAGCAAGATATTTTAGATATTTTAACGGTTTGAATCATTATATATTAACATTTGAGATAACACTATATATATATATATATTAGTGCAGAAGGGTTATGAAATTAATTACAATGGGCACATTTAGTTCTAAAATTAGACACATATCTTACTAAAATGTTGAGATGACTTGGACAAATTATGTAAAGAACTAGAGCGAATGATACGTAAAATAATAGCTTAGGCTTCTTCCATACGTAACCGCTTTTTCAGTCTATGTCGGATTCTAGAGCAAGTGAAGTAACGCGTTCACAAGTTTATTTAGCCACCATTTAACGAGCAAGGGTTTATTTGGCAAGCACAATGCCCTGAAGGGCCTACCCAGTACCGGGTCTCGAACTCGTGACTCGAGTGCTTGCAACGTTTCGGCAGGCCAGAATTTGAGTATATCTTTCCAACTTGAAACAAATTTAAACTATTTTCTTCATGACAAACAACGTATCGAGACTAAAATAATAATAAAATTAGAAAATCATTATGAAAAGCCATGTAAAAAAGTATTTTAAAAAATTAACGTATGCTTTATTTTTTTAAAAAAACGCTTTTAAAAATTAGAATATAAAACGAAATGGCTATCTTACTTTGGTTAGACCAGTAATAGAATAGGCATACTCTGTACGGTACACATCAAACAAAGAAAACATAGATGAGCTTGAAAAGCAGAAGAGAAAAAAGCTGCCAGATTCATTACTGGACAATATTCATTTAATACAGGCACTTGATGCTTTCTGCAAAATACAACACAAAGATAATATAATACAACACACAGAGAGACATGGGGGAAAATCACTTTTCTTTGTCCGTTATTTGTAGGAATTAAACACATACAACTTCTCGTTCTACCCGTGTCTGGATCTAGGGCGTGGAATGTGTTGCGTGACAAAACAAGAAGATATAACACACTATCAATATCTAACTCCCATAAAATGCAAGAATAGAAATTAACAAGGGATAATTAAAGGACGCAATAATCTTCTTTATGGAAATATCTCTGATATTAGATAAGATAAAAATATCCTCGTTATTGCCAGCAAATTACACATATCATTAATAAATGTAATTGCTTTTGAAATCATTTATATTAACTTGTGATGCCTGAGCCCTTGCGTGCTTGCATGCTGAAAAAAACTTTGGATCGATTTTTATCCAACTTCCTCGTAAGCTAGCGGCGAGCTGAAATTTTGCAGACAGACTCTTGCCAATGATAGAAATGATGTATCAAAATTTCAGATCAATCGAATGTACTGTAATTGAAATATTGAAATTTTATTTATCTCTACGTATCATGCTAATTTTTGAGATAGTGTCGTGGTGCGTATTATGTTCAACAACCTTTCCTGTCGAGCAAAAAGGTTCGCATTATATTGACAATACTTTTTAAAAATATATTTACTATCGGTGCGCATTATATTAAACAACTAGACATAACTAGAATTTTGTATTTTCGGATTGTTTTACCCTGCGTATTGTAGAAATCTACATCCTTATAGTTATGTCGCGTATGTGAAGGATTTATAGTCAAATACTTGTTTTTTACGTTTTTTTTTCCTTTATTTGCTTACTGTGTTTTGAGCACAATTATGTTAACATCTAGTAAAAGATCTTTGCAAAGCAGCCAAACTAAACAATGAGTTTCCCCAATACTTGAAGTATTTTTTCTAGAATCTCTTAAACTAGTTTAAAGTTCTCCAGGATTGAAAACCAGCTAATGTGACCCAGTTTTTAAACTATTTTGTATACAAGCAGATTAAGATATCCTGGAAATAATAAATTTTTTCAATTAAATATAATGTTGGAAATGTACTCAAAATCATAAAACATAGTAGAATAGGTTATTACCAATGCAAACATAATAGCCCGTGTCAGCATCAACACAGCCAAGGACATGATTTAGACTTGATGGGGCCCTGATCTATTTGAGACATGTAGCTCTTAATAAGTCCAGATATTATATGTC
Organism: Radix auricularia; assembly: GCA_002072015.1. Taxonomy (NCBI): domain Eukaryota; kingdom Metazoa; phylum Mollusca; class Gastropoda; family Lymnaeidae; genus Radix; species Radix auricularia. The sequence continues at coordinate 295,802 of MUZC01000302.1, read as the reverse complement.
AGTGCCAAATATGATTTTCGAATGCCTAGAGGCTTAAATTGAAATATAATTAAGAAGTGTATGATAGAGATATAATCTTTAACGTGCAAAAATTTGTATTCCTAAAATGCAAACTCTGGTAAAAAGTGATGAAAGTTCTTTTAGAAGCAACAAATTATGATGCGTTATTATCTAATCTCTTGAACCTTTTTATACGGATTTATAAATTATATTAAAGTAAAAAATATTTTCTTTCTTCCTTTTGACAGAACAAAGTCACTCATGACGTCATCAGATGGTAAAATGCGTAATTGTCACTTTCTATTCAAAAAGGACTGCTAAAACATAATTTACCTTGAGACATTGATCTAAATTCATTTTTATACTCTTCGCCTGGGAGATCTTTCTTCTGAATAATTTGAAATTATTATACTAAGAAACAATCTCAAATTAGCTTCCAAATCAGGGAATGCTGATTGAACACAATAGTTAAATACCACCTTATACTGATCCTGACATGTCAGAATATCGTTAATATTGAATATTATTTTTAGCATATCCTTGCCAGACATATTGGCAGCATTATCATATAAAATGCATCAACACCATCAAAATTCTGTTTTTCAATAATTTGTAAAGTAATTGTGCACCATCTCAGAAATACATTGCCCCGTGTGGCCACCCATCTCGAGTAAAGCTTATAGAAAGCGTGTTTAGTTAGCCCATCATCTGGTGAAACACGCCTCACAATAACAGTGAGCTGATCAATAAGATCGGTCTTGAGTGGAGTCTACAGATAAAAATGAAGTACTCTGCAGTTGCATAATTATTCAAGTTTTAGTCTCTTACTTTATATGCCATAATTTGGATACATTCATCACATATTGTAACAGAAAGATATAATGTAACACCTGATCGTTTATTTCCTAATTATTTGAATGGCTTGCTAGACGAGGATCAAAATTTGCTATAAGTCCGAGTAATACAAGACAATTGCCATTGTGAGGAGCGAAAAAAGTTTCCTTACCTAAACTGAAAGGTAAACCACGCTCTGTCACAATAACTATGACTACTACTACTCGTTCAAGAACCTTTTTCAACAACTGCCGTTTATAATTTATCTGTTCTGATGAACCACATTAGCAGTCAGTTGGTGAGCCACGTTTGCTTGTAAGATATGTTAACGAAGCTGTTCAATGGTAAACATTATGTCTTTCAACTAAATTGTTGTGACAATATTTAAGTAGGCCTATATATGAAAATTACTCACTGAAACAATTTCTTTGGGGGTGAGAGAAGGGCTAAGATATAGCCTGTGTAGCGTATAGGTTGATCCAGAACTGAGTCACACAATTGGACACACGAATTTATTGTAAATGTCCACACAAAAAATGATTACATCTTGATATAAACCATAGCCATAATGGACTGCACACTCTTTCTATATTTTGAGTTATATTTGTAGTAAATAAATGTGTTAACAGATACTCCAAGATATCCCCAAGTCTGACTTAGCGTGGATACGATAGTAAACAACCTGGAGTAGGGCCCCTGGCTAGTAAACGGCGGATACAACACTCGGGCCAGAGAGTACGTAATAAAAGGGAGGTTAAACAGGACAAACATGGTGGAAACAAGGGCTACTGACTCTATGACTTTGATATCTTTAGCTGATAAAGAGTTCGATGGATGACTTTTTTCTACTGGTCTCAGACTTTGTAAATGTTTAGAGACCTGTCGGGCGCGCTGGCGAAACTTTGAAGCTTTGTGGAGTTTGGCCCCCAAGATGAAAATGCAGACAGCAACGATGGTGAAGCACAGCCACGGAATAGCGTTGCGGTTGACAGTGTCGTTGAAGACGTTGGCAGTGCTCATGTCACCGTTGGTTCTGAGAATCAGCTCGGACTTGTTGGTCACAGGGTTGACCACCCAAACCAGTTCCTTTAACACAACCATCGGCAGACGTATGACAACCCCCAGGAGAACTAAGGCCGACAAGGCGAGCTTGGTCCGGAGCTGGGTTACGACACTTTTGAAGCGCAGCGGCATCGCCACACAGCAGCACCGCACTACGGCGATGTACGTGGTGATGAACGTTGAGGCGTCGTAGAACATGTAGGAGTACCAGTACATGATCAAGAAGACGTTGCCCGCCGGAGCCACTTTGTTAAAGGTGAACAGCACGATACAGATGACTTGAACCAATGAGATCAGGAGGTGGCTGAGGTCAGACAGGGTCAAGGCCATGAAGGACAAGGTCATGCTGTCAGCGAGGCCCATCTTCAGGAAGGCCAGGACGTTGAGAAGGTTGCTAAAAATGCCGAAGATGACGATGGCCGGCATGAAGGCCGTGATGACCTTGCCGTATTCCTGGCTAAATTTATCCGAGATGAAATAATAGACTACGGAGTCGTTCATGATTTATTGATGTCTGTTTCAAAGGGTGAGGTGGGTGGAGGAAGGGCGTCAAACTTTTGCAGCGGTGGGGTTAAAAGTTGAGTGATAGTGTAGTCAACTTTAGCAGTGATGGTTGAACTATTAAACTCTAACAGTGATGGGTTTAACTGTTAAACTCTATCAGGTATGGGTTAAACTGTTAAACTCTATCAGGTATTGGTTCAACTGTTAAACTCTAACAGTGATGGGTTAAACTCTAAAAGGTATGGGTTCAACTGTTAAACTCTAACCGGTATGGGTTCAACTGTTTAACTCTAACAGTGATGTGTCGAACTCTAACAGGTATGGGTCCAACTGTTTAACTCTAAAAGTTATAGGGAAATAATACAAAAAACAAGGCCAGGAATATTTTTCTTTAGAAAAAACTAATTGTGATCAATTTCTACGTGAATGCCGTGTATTCCTGTTGGACACACGGACTTGTTAGAATGAACATGACTTTTGTATTATTTATAAAGGCTCGTGGGACTCTGAAAATTGTCAAAAATCAATAAATGAACACTAACTGTCACAGTGTATAGCCATGGTATGATACACTTAACACGATTTAAACTTATTTTTCTGGATTATGGGTAGTGGGGTGGTGCCGTCTTGAACTGTGTGTGTGTGTGGGGGGGGGGTATTCACTCCGTTGGCAGTTGGGGGTTGATTTAAAAATAATTAACTAGATTTCATCGTAACAGGACAAGTTCATTTCACCTGACAGCATCGGTCATCAATTATATTATTGGGTTGATATCGACAGGCAGATGTCTAAAATAATTAGTAGGGTTATTTACTCAAGGCTTGTGTTTACTAATTGCACTGGTATTTGGCCTTTAAAAGCTCGTGTAGATATTGTTAGCACGTATTAATTACATCGTAGTTTGGCCTCCTTCTTACCGTCCCAAAGCTGGGCTAATGAGCCAGCTCACCAAATCGGTTAGAATTTGCGTTTTAATACGTTTGTTTGTTTAATAGGAAGATGGCAAGGAAATTATCTCATTTATAATTATACGGTGTACAGTGAGTAACAGTGCATATATCGATGTCAGTACCAGTTGAAATGACGAATCATACAGAGCTTAACTTACAATGACATCAGAAATCAATCCTGGGCTTCAGATGTTCAGGTTTTTAAAACTCACATTAGTGAACATAATTGTTTCAGTTAATTAGCGATGGCCGTAGTTATGAGTTCTTTAAAAACATTAACCAGCGTTTTTATGTTTCTCTTAAAGTCTTAAAATTGATAGCCGCACGCAGATTATAGCAAGATAACAAAGACATCACCGTTATGGGGCTCATCTATTTCGATGAGGAAGATAAGAGTTCAACAGATTTATAGCAGACTTACACCTTGTGATGTATTCTATCACTGTTTTCTAAAGAATGTCTCAACATAAAAAAAAACAACTTAATCTTAATCTTAATATAATGCTTAACCTGTAACAGTCGTTTATTATCGTAATATTATATGTTGCACACGCTGCTTCTATACCGAAGATTATTACGTCCTACGCTCATCCATGGTTAATGTCAAATCTTATATTCGAGTTTTAAATGTTAATGCAGTGTTGGTTTCCTCGAGTCTTAGCCTAGTTTGTTCCAACGTAAGCATTACATTAAAAAAAAATTACTTAAATTTTATATTTGATTTACTTAAACACTTAAATAGTGCCTGTTGGAAATTATAATTAGGTTTTTAAATATTACTATACAGTAAACGAAAATAAAATGTGAAGACATAATAGTGACATGAAAATAATTTTATTGATGATGCCTTCCTCTAAGATTGAAAATATGAAAGTATTGGCTTGCAGTTTATACATTCTTAACAATAATAGTTCCCCCCATTTGATACTTTCTACAAGCAATCCTTTCAATAGACATATTTGTGGGTCAAAGGGGCCGTCCATAAATGACGTCACGCACCTGGGGGGGGGAGGGGGTCTCACTTTTGTGACGATGCGTGACGTGGGGGAGGGAGGGGGTTGAAGAAATGTGACGTCACATCGAAAGGGTAACTTTAAATAAAACTTTCACTGAAATATTTGGTCACTTAAAATTTATTTAATAACTTTTTTAAAGAAAATTCAGTGCTTTTCAAAGTGCCGGTCGATAGGCCATCAGACGCAACTGGAGAGTTTTACAAACAGGACAAGTGTCTAAAAACGATCTGAATAGAATTATATGCAGATATTTTAAATCAAAACGACACGGAATATCCATTTGGGGGTGGGTGGGGGAGGGGAATCTATTTTATACAATTATAAACGTTTTAAGTTTGATGTAATTTTTCGATTGATTTTGGTCAAACGACTCTGGACATTCTAAATATAATAATAATTGTGTCGAATTTAAAATTAGTCAAAAGTATTCCTTAACTTTATTGAATGCATCAAATTCTCGACATCGCAATTCGAGAGGAGAACTAAACAACTTTCTTCTGAACTCATGCTGATTAAGATTATTGTCACTTGTGTCAATATAAATGAAAGTAGGCTGGATTTGGGTGTCTTCGTATAGTACGTAAATAAGAAATCTACATAGATGATAAATTTAACAACTGCATTTTCTGGAAGGAACCGGTTCAATAGTGGGCATATGTTCCAAGCGTACATGTGCACATGACGTATTTGAATATATCTAGTGGTGTGTAGTGGATGTTATACGTCCCAAATGAGTCTGCATTACTAGGCATTACCCCCAAAAATTCCCTTTTGACCCCAGATGAGGTAATTTACCTTTATTCGCCGACCTCTTTCGTCCGTCAGTCAATTGAGTTTTATATATATGCATATATATATATATTAAAATACATTTTAAAAAAATTATTTTTAAATATTTTTTTTTATAAACAGAGAAATTAACATTAATGATTTATAGTCAATGTTTAATTTGTATGCATTAAAATAAAATATAATATAAGAATGTTAACACATTTCGTTTTTTGAAGGCCGGTTATGCCCACAATGATTATGATTCAGCATTACCCTAAAGAGTTCCCGTTTTACCCCAAATGAGATAATTTATCGCTGTTTACCGACCCCTTGGATAAACAGACCGATAGCGGTAGCTATGTATTTTTCATTAGTTTATACATTCCCTAAGAGAATTCAACAATTTAAACACGCCTCGTCTATTGGTGACATTATATTTACAACTGTTGTGAGACGTACGTGAAATCCTGAAGAAAAAAGGATTTAAAAAACAAAAACAAAACAAAAAAAATGTGTGAGCTTATGGGTAAAATGTTATGATTATATTGGATATTTTAATAGTGTCATAGTATTTTTTCTGTCTTAACTTGCAGGAAATACTGTATTTTGCGCACAAGATGACAACCTACTTTCCAGCACAAATGTGGGGTCGTACAGTATTTGCCATTTTCCTCTTCCAGCGCATACCTCATAATTTTTAGAAAACATGAGATATGATATCCAGGCTTGTCAATGGGACATATTTTTGTGTCCCATCCCATGGCAATTTATCCCTGTCCCATCCCACCCCATCCCATGGGACGTTTCCCATGCGAAAACCATTCCCATGGACAAGCCTGATGATATCAAAGTGATAATTTTAGATCAAATGCCTTTGATGTGCATATACTTAGCAGGAAAACTGTCAGTAGAAGATCGAAATCAATTCCAGGAATTGTCTTGTATCTAAATATTCTAGGTCTATCAACAATGCAACGATCCTTGTAATATCAATAGTCACTTTCGCGAGCTTAATCGTGAAGGTTAATCACATCGAATGGTTTTTGACATTACCGCTGCATTGTTCGTTAGCTGTCTTGCTATGCCTTGGCAACTAAATTTTTTTAAAAATGTAATATATAAAACAAGCCGAATTCATACTTAATCTTATAGGGCTTTAAGCTGTGTAGGGGCTCATTTTGCTATCAAATTAGTACAGAGAAAATCATGTAAAAACGGGAAAAGAATGCAGTGGTGCCTGGTAAAATAGCTTGTCGGTCGTCTGATACGAAAACGTTTGAGAATCATTGGCTTACAATTTATTTAATGCCTTTTACATAGCTTCAAGCGTGTTACAATATTACAATGTAGACCTACACTTAGTAAATACTAAGATGTCAAAAAATGTTATTTGAAACATACTTATTTTCAAATAAAAAATAATGTGCGTTTTTTGAATGTGTACTTTTTTTTTTTTTGGAAAAAGGGGGGGGGGGGTCAAAGTTTCGTGACGTACTTTTGGAGTGGGGGTCTACGATTTTGTGACGACGCGTGACGTAGGGGGGAGGGGGTAAAAAATCGGCCAAATTCGCGTGACGTCATTTATGGACGGCCCCAAATACTCATTTCAATTTTTTTTTTAAAATGTTTGTGTCAAGATTTATGTATTCTGTTCATTTTATTGTATGACCTGCAAGTAATAAAAGGTAATAACCTCATCATTTAGTTACTAATATTAGTGATATACAGTACAGAATGTAAGATAAGCACACACATTTATTATATTAGATATTAAGAAGACCTGTGGCTTGTTGTGTGGCTACTTCTTTTTACTGATGTGGGGAGAGATTTTGGAAAAAGGGGGGATAATTTATTTTAAAACAGCTTTTTATCACCCTTTGTGTTACTGCTATTCAGTGTTCAGGTGAGAGAGCTGTTGAACCATTCAACACACTTATATTTTATTTCATAGGAATTGCTTTAGTTATCTTTCTATATAGCTACGGCTATAAATTCTTCCTTACATTAATCAATAGGTAATACGATGTGAAATTTAAATGTTTTTATGAAGATTGTAATTAAAAGATTTATAAATGTTAAAAATGTGTCATTAAAAAGAAAGAAAAATTAATTCCAATTGATATGATTTAAAAAATAAAGTTAATCCAAATCTACCCAGCTTAAGCTTGTTTCAAAATTATAGGACACTTTCAATGATTTTCAAAGTTTACTTTACATAACAACACACTTCTCTCCCCTTTTTGAGAGCTCTTTTTCATATTCCTCAACCTCTTTCAGATAGTGAAGAGGTGGCCATCTGTTTTCTTCTACATATTTGCAGTCATCAGGATTTAGTTGAGCAAACTCTTTTCTTTTTGAAAATGCATTAAAGTTTGTTGATATAAAGTGGAGACAAAATGTTACCAGTTGTTTTGCATTAAAAATCTGAAGAAAAAAAATCATATTTAATTAATGGAAAATAGTTAATATCATAAAAGAGACCTACATAAATAATGTAATAAAAATATCAATTTTTGAAAATTATCAATATCATAAAACTTACATGAGCTGTATTCAATAAACCAATGACATCAACTTCCGCTCTCTCAATTCGGCTTTGGCAAGCTTTGTCCACCTCCTTGCTGATGTACAGTTCACACAAATTGACCAACCGCTGCTGGCAGTTCTCATCAGCTAGAGACAAAACTCCAATCAGGTCACTGCATTCTTCTAAAGGGGCATGGTCAGTATACAGATATTCCAGTAAGGCTAGAAAGTTCTCTTTTGTCGCATGAGGAATGTTGACCTTGGATACAAAATGTGAAAGGAAATTTAACACCATCAAGATAATAATTTATTCAAACAAATGATATGTTTATGTGAAAAAGAAAGCTTATTGAGCTTGTATTACCCTTCACCAGTCGTACAACTAGACAAACATTTAATTCACTGTTTTACCTGAGCAATAAATTCATTGTTGCCCTCCATAAAATTACCAGACAACATGGCAGCCATCACATCATTCCTTGTACAAAGTACAATTTTATGAGCAAATATCTGTTCACCTGCAGTAAAAAAAAAATGTTTTAAATTATAACATTTATAGAGTTGAAAATAAAAATGGTGGAAATGGTTCTTTTCAATCTTAAAATTTTGATTGAATTTCAAAATTTGAATTTGTGAATTTACTAAATATAACATTAAATGTTCCAAATTATTATCCAGAATAGTCATTTATTTAAAATATATTTTTATTTAACGGAATGTTTTTTTTACCTTCAACATTAAAAACAATATCAGCATTTGCTTTCTGGTTAAAGAATAACTCTTTCATCTTTGCCCCAGTCTCATCATTGAGGTATGTTCCAATGCTAGGGTTGAGAAACTCTTCCTCTCTCATGATGTTATCACAGATTGTTGTTAAGTAAGGAAGTTTAAATATGACAGATGCTTTACGCAGGTCTAGCAAATCTTCTTCACAGGAATCCTCTGGGATGTTAGGTAAACCTGATGAAATTTGAATTTTATTAAAGTACATTTAAAATATTATAACATAAAACAACCATTTCAGGATTATGAGGCATTGAGTTCATATTTTTTATGTGGATTTGATGTAATACGTAAATGCTCTATATCATAACAGATGTGTTAAGATAGAGCATGCACCTAAAAGCAGAGCCCTAAGTTAAAATCCAATCAAATTCATACAAAAGTGATTTTACTAATTTTGTAATGTCTTTAAATTAATAGATGAACTATTTTACCTATTTATTTTACTGCCATACTAGCTGTAAAAAGACTTATTTGGATCATTTAAATGGCAATTCACAAAAAATACCAGTTTTATTCTATTATTTAAGATATTGTCTATTTCAAGCAATAACTGCTTAAATTAATTTCATTGTATTAAATACCTGTGTAAATAAATTCCAAAACTCGTACAAATGTCTTAGCTTTTACATCTGCACTTATCTCAATGATAGCGTCTTTGCCATAGGAAGAACCAACATCATACACAGAGCTGATTCCTAGAGTAAAATTTATTCAATTCATTTTCTTTAACAATTTGTTAAGCAATATAATTCACATAAGTAACATGTCTATTATTATGATGATGCTTTAAAAAAGAACATTTAAGATTCTTTCACAAAAATAAAATAATTAGTTTTGTTTGATAAAGTTACCTTCAATTTTTCCTGCATTTAAGTCATCTCGGCTGAAACTGTGAATCTGATTAAATTCTTGCAGCTGTGTGCTCTGAATTATTTTAATAAATGTATGTATTAGAAATATTTCGTTTTAAATTATTATATATTATTATTTGTTAACCAATTATGAATATTGTTTCTTGCCTATAACTTTATTGTGAACTATCCTGTCAAATGTAAATCACACTGTAATGATGAAATAGACCATCTAAATAATTAATCAAATTCTGCAGACAGAAATTAAGCTCTTTCTAATTTTTAAATAAACCGTAAGAACAACATTTGCTTGTCTTGATTAAAAATAAGAATTAAACTCCACTTCACACCATTTGAACTCCCTTATTTTAAATTATTAGGTCACTCAATAATTAAATTTTGGTAGCTTATTATTAATGTTGTCAATTTTGGAATTGTAAAATGTTTTCCATTTCTTTAACTTTAACAATTTGTAAAATAAATTTTAATTTATAAATTCACTATGCTTTTTTTTTTTAAATTGAAGAACCAACAGATAATAATTATTAAATGTAAAAAAACATCACTTTCCAACCATTTCTCAATTTAAATATTTTAGGATTTCACATCTTAATTAAAGCCTATAATTATTTGTAACTAGAAAGTACTTTTTAAAAATGTAGACTATTTTCTTCTTGTCAGTAGAGATTATTTATTTGGAATAATTGTCACTTGCTAATAACTTTAATTATTTAATAAAAATAGTTTTTAACTATAGTAATTTTTTTTAAAAACTACCTACATTTGATGGTAGGGTGCTTGCCAGTATTTTACCAAAAAACTTTGAGGCTGAGCAAAGAACAAGTTTGTGTGCGTGAAGCCTTCGTATTCCTTCAACTAAAAATGTAACATCATGAAATTTAGGATCCTGTAGTGCTTTGTTCCAGTCTGTAGCATACACTGATGATTGGATTTCCATCCATGGAGCTTTGCCTTAATAACAATTGGTAAATAAAATTTAATATAAATTTAAGTCACCTAAAAATGTATAACATTTTTTAATAATTAATTAATTAAGAAATTAAAGTGAATAGTAATCTAAGTTTATATTTTAATTAGCTTCTTAAATAAAAAGCACTTTATATTAAAGGTAAATAAAATCCATTCTTTAAATTTCAGATTGGTTAGTCACTGCTATTATGATTATCTGTCATAGGTTCAATAATACAATAAAAGAATAAAAGAAATGAATTATGTTTAAACAGTTAAAGATTGTGTCTCTTGAATATTTTTGCAGGAGACCTTTGTGCATGACATTAATTTCAGACCAGATAATTAAGGTCAACAGCTAAGTATTTTTTATATTTAATTAGATGCGCATAATATTCTGTATAGAAGTATTAGAAGAGGTGTCTGTAGCAGATACGATAATACACTTATTAATAATTCATTTACTTGTAACAAAATTTAAAAATAAATACCTGCAGGCGGCATGGTAGGTGGAAATAATATTGTCCCATTCTTATTTTTACGCCCAAATGAAAAAATTGACTTTGATTTTTGGGACTTAACATTTCCAATTGATATCTGAATCTGAAGAGCAAAACATTAAAGTTTTAATGATTAAATATGAATGTTTTAAAGAAATATTTTAAAATGTTGAAAATGCATTCTGTAACTGTAAGGTCCACTGTAACAGAGCTCTTTGATGAGTTAATATGATGTTTTAAATAATGGTAATTTATCTACATTATATTTTTACATTTCCTATTGTAATTTAGTTGAACATTTTACTGCATGGAACATAAATCTGTGTTTACCACATAAAACTGAGGGTACAAGGTTGAAATAAACTTACTGCCTTATCAAAACAAACTTTTAAGCCATTTTGGGTCAGGGCACTTGTTTCTGCATAGTTTAATCCAAGTTTTTGGGACATCTCTCGACCTTCTTCATATGTAATGCATTTTTCTTTCATACTTGAATCTCTTAGATCTTTAAAGATGAATTATTTGGAAATTATAATAGTTCACACTTTAATTTTAAACCAAAAGATGTAATGTTATGTTGTTGTTTTTTTTTTTGTTGTTGTTTTTTAGCTCAGTTCTAATTTTAAAAATAAATATGGAGCACTTTATAAGTGCTTATTTATAATTTTTAATACAAATGTCGCATCACAAATTAATATTACCTACATTTATAATCTTTTTTATCTATAACATTGGTAACCAAAATAATACTTAGTAGGTATTCTGTTATTTTGATTTATATTTAAATATTTTCCTCATTAACTTAAAAAAAAAAAATTATTAGAACACCTTTGAAATTTGTATAGGCGTATAAAGTACGTCACACAATTTTTTCACGATTGTTAATTCCCCCTTCCCCCTGTCACAAATCTTGGACCCCCTCTTCCACCTACAGTATGTCACACTTTCGAGAAATTTATTTTTATAAACATAGTAATTAAAATTTAATAAAGTACACCGTGACGTCACACATGGCCGGACACCCCCTCCCCCCCCCCACGTCACACTTTCTTGCATTTCCTCCCCACCTCTGGAGGGTGACCTACTTTATAGACGACCTGGTATTAGTATTATAATTATTTAACTTTAATTATTTGTAATGGGTAAAGTTTTTTTTTTTTTTTTTTTTTTTTTTTTTT